>JAXIVD010000596.1:97500-136768 GCA_036785275.1 Cancer borealis | reverse complement strand
TATATATATATATATATATATATATATATATATATATATATATATATATATATATATATATATATTATATTATATATATATATATATATATATATATATTTATATGTATATATATATATATATATATATATATATTTATATATATATATATATATATATATATATATATATATATATATATATATATATGTATATGTGATGCCTCCAAGTTAATCTCAAATAGGCCTACTGAATGTATCTTTTTTGTTTTGTTTAGTCTGCCCTTAGATCCTGTATTCCCAAGGGGATACTGCATTATATAAATGTTTTTACTCACACATCATTCATACTTTTATACTATATGTTTATATTAAAGTTTATATTAGAATTGTTTCTCCAAACTTTCAAATCCTATGCAGTCAACCCCTCCCACCAGACAGTTTTCTATGGAAAGAAGTTAGTATCATAATCTAATCACCATTAATAGTCATTAATTTGTCAAAATGCTCTCCATAGTCTAATATAATTAACCTACTTAGTTATCTTCTCACAAAGCTTTGTTAAGGATGACGTAATATTGCATCATGTGAGGCGATCATGCCCCGGGGCCCGTGACGTGCAAAAAGTCACGTAGACAAAAAATTTTCCCCTATATAGTAATCCAGAGATCAGGTTCAATAGATATCTAAATGTCACTTATTTAGCGTCAAAATTAATTTCCTATAAACTGATAACTATTTCACGTCTCAATAATCAATTAATAATAAGATCAAAGAAGGAATATCCTCGAAAAACCCCCCTTCCCCCTTCTCACCTCCCGCCTTTTTCCCAGAGAGCGTCATTCAGCCTCAACTTTTGATCGCGTTCACAGGTGAGTGACATCGCTCTCGGAATCCCTCAATATTTGTGAAATTCAATGCCTCTCACCATTAATATATAATCCATAATCTTCCCCAGTAACCTGACAATATATATAAACCCCTATTGAGATCTATTATAAGTGGATAATACCAATTTCCTTCTCTTAAAGAAGGACAACGTGGTTTCAAAACCGCATGGTCCCCTATTTCCCTACAAAATATTTCATGGTGTACAATATATATTTTTCACGGTAATTTCTATGTTATTGTGACTGTGTATTAACTTCTGAGTTAAGGAAGTGAATTATACTGACTCGGAACTAAGCTATTATCACGTCCACAGGGAAAGAATGCCTCCACGACAGTTATACCAATTTCTCATTTACTTTCTTTTGTTTTTGTAGTTAAATGAACGGCTAGAAGCCACTGCCAAATTTCCAAGTTAAGCTTTAGGAAACTATGTGTCACGTAAGACTGTCTGATAGACCCAGCCCATGTATTGAGGAATAGGAATCGCGTATTCCTACTTAGGGAGGAAGAATTATACTATGTATGCATAAACAGAAACATTGAGATCACCTTACTTTCGGAAATCCCCTGAGAAAAGGTTCTTTAACTGTTCTCAGGCCCAGTTACAAAATTATAACATTTTTAAGGTGATATTTTTCACGGAAGGGAGTCAAGGGTATAATTTGTAATGTGTGAAGAGTTTGGTATCTCGAGGTGAGATAAGTATTGCCAACTCTGTATTTATTTTCTTTTTGAGGAAGATGATGTTTTTCTGCCATGAGCCATTAAGTTGTCTGATACTATAACTAAGCCGTGTTTCTAAGACTCAATGATCAGCCTGTGATATTCAAAGTATACAGTAAATAAATAACTCAAGTAAAATCTGAGAAAGTGATTCCGTGTTATAATAACCTCCGTTGTTGTGGTAAGGTTAATGTGGGAGGTGCTCAACACTCTTGAAAAAGGATATGAAACAAATCCACGAATCCATGTGCCTTATTGAAACTCAGTCCACTCTACCAAATAACTAAATTGTTAAATCAGTTCCCCCTTTCTTTTCATTGGTCGCCTATATTTCCCTGGTAGTAATTATTTTCTCTTTCGAATATTTTAACTTCCCTTTAGGAAGAAATTAAATTCCCTGAGAATCCCCTAATTCTCATTAAACCTTTGGGGGTGGTGGCAGCTTTCTTTCTTAATATTCAGGGAAATATCCAACATCAGGGACCATTAATAAATTTAATTAATCAAAGTAAATATCTTTTTAATTGCCATGAGAGTTCCCCATTAGAAGTTAATTTAATGACAAGGCACCACACTGGTGGTCCTTCAGCAGTGAAGTGAAAGTAAAACAAATTAATTAAATAAAGAATAGAATAACAACAATTAACAACAATAAATAAAAAATAACGCACCCGTCCCCCCCCCGGGCACCACATATATATATATATATATATATATATATATATATATATATATATATATATATATATATATATATATATATATATGTATGTATGTATGTATGTATGTATGTATATATATATATATATATATATATATATATATATATATATATATATATATATATATATATATATGTATATATATATATATATATATATATATATATATATATATATATATATATATATATATGTATATATATATATATATATATATATATATATATATATATATATATGTATATATATATATATATATATATATATATGTATATATATATATATATATATATATATATATATATATATATATATATATATATATATATATATATATATGTATATATATATATATATATATATATATATATATATATATATATATGTATATATATATGTATATATATATATATATATATATATATATATATATATATATATATATATATATATATATATATATATATATATTGTGGCGTTCCACCACACAGGGCCGGCCCGAGTCTTTATGGGGCACTAAGCAGAATTTCATTTGGGGGCCTCCCCCTCTTACCACTACCTCAGCACCAGATGCTTCATCATTCATAGGCTACGATGTGTGTGTAACGTACCCACTATCATTAGCATTATTTGTAATTACCTTACATCATACCACTGTCATTCTGGCAATTGTTTTTAACCTTACAGGGATAACAAATTCACACAAAAAAATTTCTACTAACCTGACTCTCTACTTCTAATGACTCTCTGAATCCTGAAGAGTAAATCCCCCTAAAGCTGCCATCATAGAAACTTTCATACCTTGGCTGGTCCTTCTCTCTGTACATAAGAACATAATAATATAAGAAAGCTACAAAAGGCCCGGAGGCCTGCACTAGGTAGTTCCTGTTAATCCAATACATCCTTATTACCTACATCCATCTCTCATCCCCATTCATGAAGTTGTCTAGTCTTCTCTTAAAACTCCCTATTGTCTGTGCACTAACTACCTGCTGACTGAGTCTGTTCCAATCATCTACCACCCTATTTGTAAATCAGTTTCTGCCTATTTCTTTAATAACTCTACATTTTTCTAGTTTGAATCCGTTATTTCTTGTTCTATCCTGACTACTGATTGTAAGAACTTTTCCTACATCCCCCTTATTAAAACCCTTCACCCACTTAAATACTTCAATCAGATCACTCTTTACTCTACGTCAATCCAGTGAGTGCAATTTCAAAAGCTTTAGTCTCCTTTCATAGCTAAAATTACGAATCCCTTCTATCATTTTGGTCATCCTTCTCTGCACTGATTCTAACAAAATTATATCCATTCTATAATACGGTGACCAAAACTGCACTGCATAGTTGAGGTGAGATCTGACTAACGCTAAATACAACTTCAAAATAACCTCAGCACTTCTACTTTTAATACTTGAAAAAATCCTTTAGGGTCAGTTTTAACCTGGCTAACTATCTTAATTTCGTATTGTTTCTTTGCTTTACGTGTTAGCTTCTTAACTGACTAGATAATTTGATATATTGTTCCCTGTAGTTATCCTGCCCTGCCTTAACTTTTTAAGGCAGGACAGGACAACTATAGGGAACAGTATATCGAATTATATAGGTCAGTAAAGAAGCTAACACGCACAGCCATTCCAGTGTTGATTTTTCATTAATTCTCTTTTCCCTTCTCTTCCACACGCCGATTTATTTCCCTTTTACATACTTCCATATTCCCATGTCTCATAGCATCTCTCACAAACATTCCCAGTTCACCCGCCCACATTTCCACTTTTATTGAATCTTTCATCCACTTTCCATACATGCATTCATATACCTTTCTTGCCTATCTGTTCTCATCCATTCTCTGTAGTCTGGCTCTGTACCTCAGCCCTGCCTTTGCCATCCTCTCTTTGAAGGTGCTCCATCCCATGTGCCCCCTGATGCCTTCCACTGCCACATACCTATTGGCGCCTAGTGCTCAGTTTTGGGCTTTCGGGCAAGTCCGTCGAATTCGTCGCCCGTCCCAAGATTCAGCCCTTAAATATCTAATTTTCACAAGTACCACTGACTTGAAAATAATATAAAAATCGTTTTTACGTGTGTAATACCATTTCGTTTGAATTATTCAATGTTATTTTTTTAAATATACTTTTTATCATGATATATCGGTGCTCTTGGGGGCCCCCTGGTAGCGTGGGGGCCCTAAGCGGCCGCTTAGTTCGCGTATCCGTTGGGCCGGCTCTGCCACCACACCATCGCTGCTGTGAAGAAGGCACATTGATGGGTGCTGGTTTGGGACCTCGGGACCTCCAGTAGAGAATCGTTGCCCAACACCATTCTGGTGCTTCACTCAGATCTCCTCCAGGTGGCCCTTAGGTCCGTCAGGTGTGACACATGCTGTACCTGTGACTTTCTCTCTCTCTCTCTCTCTCTCTCTCGTGTTCTTTAGGTTTTCTTTCCTGTGGTTTCTCTTTCGAGAGAGAGAGAGAGAGAGAGAGAGAGAGAGAGAGAGAGAGAGAGAGAGAGAGAGAGAGAGAAAGTCACAGGTGTGCTGTACCTGTGACTCTCTCTCTCTCTCTCTCTCTCTCTCTCTCTCTCTCTCTCTCTCTCTCTCTCTCTCTCTCTCTCTCTCTCTCTACTTACGCCTTATTTTCTGTGTCACTTTTGTTCGTTGAATTCCAGTAGAAACTTTCATAAAAAATTATTGTTTCGATGAAGTAAAGTAATGGTTTTACAAATTGTGTTTTTGTTTTTTATTATTTAATATCTTGTTACTGCCTCTAAAAAATCACTTAGATTTTTATCTTAATACGGAGTGAGTAAACTACATTGTATAGCTATTTGGATGCTTACAAATATAAAGGTTAATGGGTTTATAGATGTGTGTTCGTGCATTCCTTGACCTCATGACAGAGCCTCGAGTATAGGCTCTGATTTAATATAAGACTATATACATAATGCATAACAGATAATGGGTTGAGATAATTTACAGAGTTAAAAGGGAATTGTGTGCTATTTTTTTTTTTTTAATTGAAATCAATAGAATTTGAACAAACTAAATCAAGTTAGTGCGGCTTTTCCATTGGTTTGTGTGAGTGAGTACTGTGGAGTGACACGAGTGTTCAATGTTTCCGTCTTCATATTGAGGTTGAGACATATATAATATCCCTTGGTTTTGATGAAGTATAAATCACGTTTCAGCTGTATAGTATGTAGTGATCCTACCACGCCTTCCCTAACCCTTCTTTTCTTTCCACTCACCCATGCCTGGCCCAGATTGTCCCTTCCATGCTCTTCTCTTACTCACACCCTTTCTCTCACAACACTGATCTCTCACCCATCTTTCCTCCACGCCACAATATAGTTTTTACTTATCCTGTGGTTATTCCACTACGAAACTTAATGATAAAGTAAATGAGCATTAATAGTTGGTGATCTTGACTTAAATAACAATACATGGTCGCTTTTGTCGGATGTATTATGTTTAATAGTCTTTGCCGTGTTTAAAAGATTGATAAATTCTCACCTTGTCTCCCTCACCTGCCTCTCCCCCTTCACCTTCACATTTGTAAGAAAGGTACAACGTGTATATGGTGGAGATCATTATATTTTTTTCATAATGCAGTTAATAAAATATTTTTTACTTTCTATATCTTCAATTTTCAGGTTGCACTTTACTTGGAATTTGCATGTGGTTTTATATTTTCACTTGCTTCCAGGTGTGTGGAGGATGAGTGACTGAATGGTTTAAGGAATAAGCACGGCGCCATTTAGTCTGCTGCATTGGGGAAGGTGGAAGAAAAACAGGTGTGTAAAACAGCAATTTATTTGTTTTGACGGAGCTGTCTGAAAAAAAGTTATAAATAATTGTCTAAGTTAATGAGAATTATTATACATTTATACATGTTTGCAGTGTAAAGGAGCCTTGGGTTGGTATCGACGTGACAAGGGAACAAGAGACAGTGGGCGCCTTGTGTTAAGAGAATGTGGTGACGAAGATGAGACAAATGAGTGGGTAAGGAAGGGTGTGGCCTCCGAACGATACTGGTCTGGGTCTCGATTTGATGTCACAGAAGTAGATCGATTTTCAGTGCATTGAAATGTTGTACTCCTAACCAACATTACCAAGCTACCAGAAGATATTCAATAATAATTGTATAATTGTAATGTGGGCGGGGAAATGTGCCAGGCAACTAAGGCCATATGGCACTATTAGGGTAGTAGGGTTGGGTAGCATGGCTAGGTGAGGGGGAGGGTCGGGTAGGGGTTAGATTAGATGAAGGGCATTAGCAGCACGGAGAAAGAATATTTTCCACTGAAGAACAGACATGATCAGTAGGAATGGGGGAAGGTGAGGGAGGAGCGTTCGCAGGGGATAAAGGACTAGGGTTCATATCCATAAGAAGGAAGGGGGTCAGAATCGGGTGAGGTAGGGGGAGAGGGTTGAGAGAGGAGATTGGTGCGGGAGTAGCCAGATGGTAGGGGAAAAGAGAGGAGAGATCGGGTAGCAGAGGAAAGTGGAGGGGAGGCAGACGAAGGGGACTGCACCAAAGAACAGGTGGGGTAAGACGAGGAGGGGAGGGGAGGGGAGAGTAAAGTGGGGAAGGGGGAGAGGGCGGAGCGCCGGGGGGAAGAGGGGGCTGGAGGAGGGATTGGGGAGGGGACGCAGCAGAGGAAGAAGGTGGAGGAGGGTGAGTCAGGGTAGGAGGGAGGTGCTTGGGAGGTGGGTGAACAGAAGCCACGACCTGGATAGGAGGGGCCGGTGGAGAAGATAAGGAGGTAGGAGGAGAGGACAAGGGAGCCGTGTTCTTTATGAACACGGCGATGATGTCATCGAGGTTATCACCCTCGGAAGGAGCGGGCGAGGAAGGTGCAGGGCGAGTCCTTTTAGAGAGGTGGAGAGGGGGTGAAAAGATCAAGGCGGGAGCAAGAGAGGGGGTTGGTGGGGGGAGAGGAGACCAAAGCTTCAGAGTGGTGTTGTCGCTTGGTAGAGTGGGAGCGCTGAGGGCGTGGAGAGGGAGGGGCAGGAGTATCAGGGTCAAGGATAGCAAAAGAATTAGAGCAGGAGATGGAGGATGGAGGGTGGGAGGGAGAGAGGGAAGAGGGAGGGGATAGAGGAGAGGGATGGGTGGAAGGAGGGGTAGGGGAGGGAGGCCGAGGACGGGTAGGAAGAAGAGGACGTGGCTGGGAAGTGAGGGGAAGAGGCGGAGGCAGCAACATGGTGAGGAGAGGGGGTGAAGCCTAGGCGACGGGCTTTCTGACGAGCCTCACATAATGTGAGACCGTCACTGAAGCGAATACCAGCGACTTCAGCCTCAAACTTGTAAGTTGAGCAGCCGCGGTAAAGAGCATTATGGGGGCCACCACAATTGCAGCAGCGCCGGGTAGTAGTATGGCATAGATGGCGTGTGTGGTTAAAACCACACAAAGGGCAGCGAAGAGCGGAGCGGCAGTGTTTTTCAGGGTGTCCAAAGCGCCAACAGTTTCGGCATTGGCGAGGCGGAGTAACATAAGGCCGGACGGGGAGCATGACGCCCCCAACGTAGACATAAGTAGGGAGATCGTGGCGCTTGAAGGAGATTCGTGCAACATTGGTGGAGTTTTTCTAGCGACCTCGGGGGGACAGGGTATAGCAGCGAACGGTGACAGCGTCATACTCGCTGAGTAGGTCTAAAAGGTCAGTGTAACAGTCTGACCAGACCTTGTTGTCAATAGGGCAGTCTTGTGGGGAGATTGCAACAGTGCCAGTACATGTGTTGAGACGGTCGTCAGGGGTCGCACAGAAGGGGGGTACCGGATGGGGCCAATAATTTGGCCATGGCCTGAGACTCGGACTCCACGCGTACCAGGCGTGAACGGTCAGGTCGGGTCTGAAAGTGGACCTTGCCCACTTGTTCCTGTAAACAGCGTTGAAAGAGGAGAGTATTCTCAGCGAAGGGAGCGGAGGGGGGGGATAGTGAAGAAACTATCCCAGCTGGCAGGGGCGAAGAAGAGGTCATAGGCAGAGGGGTGAGACGTGCCACGAGAGGTGCCAGTCCGGGATTGTGCTGTAGTCTTCCTAGAGGAAGAGGGGACATAAGGAGCTAAGGTAGTAATAGAGGAAGATGTAGATGTGACGGGGAGGAAGGCTGGAGTGGTGGTAGGAGTGGAAGAGAGTGTCGGGAGAGCGGTAGACACAGGAGAGGGAAGAGAGGTAGTAGAAGGGGGGGCTGGAAATAGGGACGGTAGGAGGAGGAGCAGGTGGTAGGTGAGATGAGGAGACTACAGGGGTGCGAATAGAGGCTGTGGTAGTGGTAGAGAAGGATGAGGAGCAATGAGGACCAAACCCTGGGGGAGGCGGGGTGGTGGTAGCAGGAGAGAGAGAAGATGTGGGAGATGGAGCATAGGATGGAGAAGTTGTGGAGGGGACAAGGGTACAAGGGAGAGAGAGTAAGGGGAGTAGAAGGTGGTGTAGTATTAGGAGTCTGAGGAACGGGTAGAGAGGTCGAGACCAGGTCCATTGGGCAGGCAGAGGTGTTGGGGGGGGTCGACCAGCAGCAGAAGCCTCGAGGGACTGGTCGGATACCACTCAAGGGGGATATGGTGAATTTTTATTATCCATATACTGATAAGTTAATAAGAATGGCATCGGGGGTCACGGGTA
This sequence comes from Cancer borealis, assembly GCA_036785275.1. Taxonomy (NCBI): domain Eukaryota; kingdom Metazoa; phylum Arthropoda; class Malacostraca; order Decapoda; family Cancridae; genus Cancer; species Cancer borealis. The sequence goes on along the minus strand of JAXIVD010000596.1, from coordinate 127,826 downwards.
AACCGCCTACCGGGTTGGCAAAAGGGGCCGAGCGCTGCCGCCGGGGACGGGATACCTCGTCCCCCACAGGACTACCCGGTTTAAAAGGTAGCCCTTGTGGCACCGAAAGTTTGCCCCTCAGTGGCGCACAAAGACCCCAGCCTCAATGCCTACTGGCATAGGCACCCTCCAGCCAACACAGGACAGCCCACGACGGGCGATCCCCCTGGCAGGCGGCACCGGTGACCCACACCAGCCTACGGTCGGGATCATCTTGTCGGTCCTGACGGACACACCACGTCAAGGTAGATCCCATGGGGGGGGGAGAAGATATTCAAGAAAACTGGGCTTACCATCGTGTTCTTGATACATTGCTACCTGCAGCTATCATATGAACACGATGGTTAAAAATGGCAAAGAATGTAAACTGGTCCCTGACTGGTGAGTTTTGCTCCTGCCAGGACAGATGAGGCCATGGCCATGTTCACCATACACGACCCCAGTATGCGGTAGAGTTTTACCTTCTTAGCCATTTTGAACACCTACCTATTTTCCTTATTAGTACAGGTTACATGCCAAAAAAATTGGGAAAGTGTGCCGATTTCGAAATTAATTATCCATCATTTTCAATCAGTTTCGAAATCGGCACAATTTTCCGATTATTTTGGCATGTAACCTGTAGTACTAATAAGAAAAATAGGTAAGTGGTCAAAATGGCCAAGAACGTTACAGGGAGTTGAAGTAAAAAAAAAAAATCCTTTAATTATCTTGATATAAGTATCATGAACACGATGATAGGCTCAATGTTCTTAATATCATCTGATAGCTTGGTAATATCAGGTAAACTTACATACAACATTTCAATCCACTGAAAATTCACCACTTGGTCACAACTCTAAACCCAGGCCAGCACCTTTCGGAGGCCACTGTAAGGGAGATAACATGCATGTTCAACGCAGGCGGAGAAGAATGAGGAAGTCAGGACACGGACAACCAATCAGCAACACCGAGAAGAAACCTGGAAACTGTAGAAGAAATTCAGTTTCTGTAATGCGAAAATAAACATATTTCCTTCTATTTTCCTGTATGCTTATTTCACATTTAATTCTACGTAAGAAAATAGTCTTTCCATCCAGATCTCTGAACCAAGCAGCCTGCGTTCTGTGTTAAGAGTTATATAGCTAGTAGGTTACAACTGGGACTTTCTATTAATCCTTTGGTTCTACATTAATTCTCAATTACGACGTCTTATCACACTTTGAGAATACAATGCGTTTCATTCACTCCTACATAACTAAAATAGTACTTCTATCCAGGCCTGGACCGAGCGACCTGCACAAAGAGCAGCCTGTGTGATGGATGTTACAACACCGAGCACTGCTAAGTTTACTTATTGCATGTGTAAACCGATTTTATCAATTTTAATAGATGCATATCAATAAACATACGTCAATGAGTTCATCCCGATATTGCCTTTAAATAAACATGATCAACGTATAGGATGTCGGCGGTGAATTGACGTATATTTATTAATATGCATTTATTAAAATTTGATAAAATCGGTTTACACATGCAGTAAGTAACCCAGCAGAGCTCGGTGTTCTAACTTGCATCACACAGGCTGGCTGTTCTTTGTGCAGGTCGCTCGATTCAGATCTGGATGGTAGGACTATTTATATTTAGTTTACTAGAGTTAATGAAACCCCGCAAACGTTATGTCTTACCTTTGACTTTGTATTTTTTTTTAAATGTGACAAAATGCCGTAATTGTTAATCAATGTAGAACCCAAGGAATGATAGATCTCAGTTGAGCAAAACCGTGGCTCCGTTTTCTAACTCTCCTCACACAGGCTGCTCATGCATGCAGGTCGCTTGGTTCAGGTCTGGAGGATCTATAACTAAGCTACTGAATAACAACATTGCATGCATTGTTTGATACATTACCAAACACGGAGTTACAGAACAGCGTGACAACGTTAGAGTCGTCCTTCCGTTCCTATGATGGCGTTTCCTGACAAGGGATAAGAGAGAGTAAGATCGTTTCTACGACATACAACTATTTTTCACTTATTTGTTCATTGGCGAAAAAAATAATATTTACAATATGACACATAGCCGAGGAGGGAGACATGTGGCGGACACAACACAGAGACAAGTCTTCTACTCTTACCAGATGGACAATCATTCTGAAGAAGAGAATGAGAAAATTCTGATATGTGAGATAGAAAAAAAGGACTGAGGAAAGAAGTATAGAAAGAAAAAAAAGGGGGGGAACGAGAGGATAAGAAAGATGAGAATAAATACAGAAACAAGATAAAGGTCTACAAAAACAAGTACATCAGTCATATAATTATTTACAAGAAGTTTTGCACCTTCCATTGTTTCGCTGTGGAGAACCCTGGGGGGGAGGGAAGAGGAGAGAAAAAAGGGGAAGAAACCATATATTACTGTGGTAAGTGGTAGGGACGTTTAGAACGTAATAAGTGAATTAGGCATGGGGAGATGGGGGTCAAGGAAACAATTATAAAATGTGGTAGAAGAGGAGGAAAAAACTACCATTAATAGGGAACAGCGCGCACACACACACGCACACACACACATGCATAACAAAAGTAGAGAAACAACGAAATATAGTATAGGGAGAGTTCCAAGTTACCTATAAAGGAGGAAAACCTTAGGAACATTTTTTTCTCATTAAAAGAGTACTGGCCACAGGAGAACAAAAATACGTTAAAATAAATCCCGCTTGTCTCCAGACCCTGTAAAGAGGACAGTAGGAGAAATAAAAGCAAGGGATGGAGGTCCATTTTAACATTAGAGGTGTCTTGACATTCCTCTTCAAAAAGTTCAAGTCATAGGCAGGTGGAAGATAGTTTCAGAGTTTTCCAGTGCAAGGGATGAAAGAGTGAAGATACTGGTTAACTCATGCATTAGAAAGATGGACAGAATAGGGATAAGAGCATAAGAAATGAGGAGACTGCAAGAGGCCAGTTGATGACCTACACAAGGCAGTTCCTTGTCTCCCACCCTTGGAATAATCCAATATTTAGCCATCCCACCTGTCATCCCTATCCATACTCTGATCCAACCTTCTTTTAAAGCTATCTATTGACTCAGCACTTACTACGTGTCTACCTAGCCTATTCCAATCGTTCACTCTTTTAGTGAATCAATATCTACCTAGGTCTGTCCTGACTAAGTTTTTCTAGCTTGTACCCATTTCCACGTGTCCTATCTTTACTAGGTTTTGTTTAGAGGTTTATGCCTCACAACCATGGTGGATACCCGCTGCATCAATGTGGTGCCTGACCACAGCAGTTCCTCCCCAGTAAACAGCTTAAGCATCACGGGCCCGGGCGGGGACTCAATCTGCTGACCAAGCGAATGCAAGGCCCGCTACTACTGTGCTAGCCAGGAGCCTATCCTGACTACTAATTTCTAATACCTAATCAATGTTTCCCTTATTAATTCCTTTTAGCCATTTGAAAACCTCAATCATATCCCCTCTTGCCCTCCTCCTCTCTAGGGAATAGAGATTAAGACGTTTTAACCTATCTTTGTAGGGTAAATTTCTCAGCCCCTGAATCGTCTTGGTCATTCTTCTCTGGACTACCTCCAAGGAGCCTATATCCTTCCTATAATAAGGGGACCAAAATTGAGCTGCATAATCTAGGTGGGGTCTAACTAGCGCTAAATACAACCTCAGAATGACCTCAGAACTCCTATTTGTCACACACCTACTAATAAATCCCAGTATCTTGTTCTTCTAGCTATAACACACTGTTCCCTGGGGCGCAAGTGACTGCATACTTGAACTCCCAAGTCCCTTACACTATATGACCTTCCTAAGATAGTGTCATTTAATGTGTAGTCCACAGGCCTATTACCTTTACCTACGCTCATAATGCTACACTTGTTAACATTAAACTGCATCTGCCATTTTTCTGACCACTCGTGCAGCCTATTTAAGTCATTTTGCAGCATCCTAGCATCATCTGTATTCTTTACCGGTCTTCCTATCTTTGTGTCATCAGCAAATTTACTGATATCACTATTTATTCCTGTCTCTAAGTCATTTATATAGATTATGAATAACAACAGTCCTAGAACTGATCCCTATGGTACCCTACTAGTGACTTTACCCTATTCTGATTTCTTCCCATTAATCTGTACCCTCTGTTCCCTACTAGTAAGCCATCCCCTAATCCACTCTAGTACCTTCCCACCTATGCTGTGCGCCGTGACTTTACTTAACAGTCTCCTATAGGGTACTCTGTCAAAGGCTTTACTGAGGTCCAAACAAACTATATCATACTCGTCCCCCTTATCTATGGTTTCAAAAACTTTCCTATAGAAGGATAATAAATTTGTCAGGCAGGACTTCCCCTTGCTAAAACCATGTTGACTATGTCTAATTAGCTTGTGTTCATCTAAATGTTTTCTAATTGCCCTTGCTATGATAGCTTCTAACATCTTGCCTACCACTGGTTAAACTGATTGGGCGGTAGTTACTACTTTATGCCTTATCTCCTTTCTTGAAATAGGAACTACATTTGCCTGCTTCCATAACCTGAGAACTACTCCTGTGTCTAAGGATTTTCTAAAAATCATCGCAATGGATTCAACGAGTCCTCTACATTCCTTAAAAATCCTCGGAAAAATGTCGTCTGGCCCTGGAGATTTAGTCTTTTTAAATCTATCTACTTCCCTACGCATGACTATGTCGCTTAATTTATCAACCTCTTGTCCCCTAAAAATCTGTACTGGCTCCAGTTCCCTATCTGACTCTTCCTGAGAAAATACAGACAAGAAGTATTTATTTAATTCCTTACTAATTTCCTCACCATTTTCTATCAAGCTGCCATCCATTCTTTTAAGAGATCCTATTCTATCCTTTGCTTTAGCCTTGTACAGCTGATAGAATCCCTTTGGATCCTTCTGGGCATCCCTAGCTATCCTAACCTCATAATTCCTCTTTGCAGTCCTAACATCCTTTTTAACTTTCCTAACTAGGTCATTATACTGCCCTACTACCTGTACTTCTCCCATTTTAATTCCCCTATAGAGTCTCCTTTTTAATCCAATTTCCCTTCTATTGCTGCTATTCATCCATTTTGGATCATTTCTATTTGACCTAATTCTCCTCTTTGGTATATACTGTTCCTGCCCTGTATGAATTTCCCTAACTATGCTATTATAATACAATTCTACCTCAATATTTTGATCCTCCTCTCTGCCTACTCCTATTCCCTCCCAATCTATACTCTGGAAGTGGTGTCTGAGACCCTGGTAATTGGCTTTTCTAAAATCTGGTACTAAAGCAGTGTTTTGTTCTACCTCCCTCTTTGCATTAATCTTGAATCTAATTTCATGATGGTCACTAACAAATCAAATCTCGCTCCTGTCTCAACCTGACTGACCAAAATTTCATTATTCATGAAGACCAGATCTAAAATATTTTCCTGTCTCGTTGGTTCCCTTACAAGTTGTGTGAAAAAACCAACCTGGACGACATTTAGGAATTCCTCCGAGCTCCCGTCTCCTGTCATACTATCCCAGTCTATTCTCTTATAACCAAAGTGCCCCATAGTGCACGCATTATTATACCTTGATGCCCTTGCAAGATCCTGCATCAGGGGTGCACTAGCTGCTTCATCTAAATCCAGTGGCCTATATATGATCCCTACAACAAACTTATCCCCTCCTATAATAATGTCAATCCATAATGATTCCGTATTCCTATATGTTTTTATTGTGGTATTGACAGCTCTTTAATGCGTTTCTAATGTACAGTGCCACACCTCCCCCTCTCCTAACTTCCCTATCCTTGTGAAAAAAGTGTACCCATCTATTCCTACTTCAGGTAAGAAATGTTTGCCTGCAATATCTAACCAAGTTTCTGTAATACCTACAAAATCGAACTATTCTACACATACGATACCTTTAAATGTGTCTATCTTATTTATAACACTTCTACTGTTTGTATAAAAGACACTAAGTTCATGTATGTACACATACCTCCCTCTCTTTACCCCGTCTTTTGTCACTATTATCCTTACCTCTATTAATATTTAGTTTCCCTGACTGGACTGCCTAACTGCCCTCTCAAGACACTCACTAAGCTCCTGCACCCCTTTCCTACTGACGTATACACCATCCCTGGCATACAGCTCCTGTCGCCCATAGAACCTGCTCTTTGTGTAGAGAGGCCGCGGGAGGGGTGGAGGCATGCAGTTAACAAATTCAGAAGAGCAGTCACCATGAAAATAGCGGTAGAAAAAAGATAAAGATGCAACATTGCGTCGGTGATTTAAAGAATCAAGACAGTCAGTCAGTCAGAGGAGAGTTGATGAGACGAAAAGCTTTAGACCCCAACCTGTTTAGTAAAACTGCGAGTTAACCCCCCCCCCCCCCCCCAGACACTTTACGAGCAATGCTTCAGAAACTCGAATAAACCCTTAAAACTCATAGTTACGAGATAATGAGTGACTTGGTAATCACCGTAATACTCATTGATATCAACTACCACAAAGTGAAAGATTAAGCTAACAAGCAAACTATTGAACAAGGAAACGAGCCAGTTGGGGAGGAAGAAAAAGTTATTAAAGGAGGTGAGGGGAAGAAGGGAACAAGAAGGATAAAATTAGGGGTAAATCTTACTAATAGCATCTCACAGATCACCAAAATATTGACATGGGTGATGAGGTACGTAATGTACAACACGTTTGTAGTGGTTTTATTTGGGGGACGGCTTTAGTCTGGCCACAGAGGCTCTCTAAAAATCTGGTAACTGCCTCAAATTCTAAGTCAACACAGATGTTAAGTTATGGTTAGGTTAAGGTTGTTAGGTTAGGTTACGTTTATGTTATGGTTAAGTTAAGTTAGGTTAGATTCGGTTCAGCTAGGTCCGGTTATATAAGATTTTTACATTCTATTACCTAAAAGTTAGGGTTCTCAACCTTATATTTTTTCTGGATTTGGGTAATAAAATGCAAAAATCTTACGTAACCGAACCTAACTTAACCTAACCATAACAAATATAACCTAACTTAACAACTTTAACCTAACCATAATTTAACATCTGTGTGGACTTAAATTTGAGGCACCAACTAGATTTTTAAAGAGCCTCTGTGGCCAAACTAAGCTCGTCCCCCAAATAAAACCACCACAAACGTGTTGAACATTACGTATCTCATCACTTATGTCAATATTTTGGTGATCCGTGAAATGCTATTAGTAAGATTTACCAAATTAGGAAACAAGTCAATTACGGGGGAAAGATGGAGGAAAAAACGAAATCCAATAAGTAGAGAAGTATGAAGGACGAAAACTGACAAATAAACTGCGGTTTAAAGGGGAAAATTAAGGTTATGAATGAAAATTAGGAACAAACACACACATTTACCTGTTACAGAACATATGACTCACCAGACTGTGTAGTAATGAGTAGGATAGTAATGGCGGTGCGTTGTCATGAGTGTGCGAGGCGAGGAGGGAGGACGGGAAGAGAGGAGGGATAGCAGAAGCAGACGGAGGTAGGCAAGGAAGACACAGACGAACATTAACAAGAAATAAGGTGAAAAGGACATAAGGAAGTAAGGAAACAAGGACAAGGAAGCTAAGAACACACACATACACACACGTCCACCCTCCACCTCGTCCACGCAAACACTGCCAGTCTGCCACATTCTCACACCGAACCTTCATGAGTCAGCCTTTGTTCTGTTTCGAAACCTTAAAAGAAAGAACCAACCAATTAACAAACACAAGCCTAACATTCCTTCAACAGCAGCTTACTAAACATTATTCTACTCAGTACATTAGAATTACTTTCAATGATTTTACATACACATGGATGAATAATATAACTATAACTGGGAGAGAAAAGTGACATCCGCCAACTCTTACTTAACGATTCACGAGCTGTTAACTGACTGACTCTTTCTCAAACCTTCGCTGATTGGCTTATTATGCCTGGACATTACTACCGGGTGTCGCTATCATTATTATTTGAACATGTACATCACTCTTTCGAGCTAGCATACAGGTCACTAATACAAAGAATAGGAGAGAGAGAGAGAGAGAGAGAGAGAGAGAGAGAGAGAGAGAGAGAGAGAGAGAGAGAGAGAGAGAGAGAGAGAGAGAGAGAGAGAGAGAGAGAGAGAGAGAGAGAGAGAGAGAGAGAGAGAGAGAGAGAGAGAGAGAGAGAGAGAATAAAAAGAAGGGGCTGACTGAAACACATGTTATAAACTGTAAAAAATGTGAAACAAACGAAAGAGCAAAAATACTGTGGAACGTGTATCATGGAGCGTTGTTTCCCATGCAATACAATTACCAAAGGAAGGAATCTGTGCCAGTAAGTTTGGTTTCCACATGTGTTTTGTAACTTGTTGACCACACGTGTCCAGTAATAACAACACATGTCGTCTCAGCGTAATTTTTCTTGATCTTTCTGCAGTTCATAACAGGCTCGTGGTGCTGACTTAATCCTGAGGCATAAAAATGGTACACTGGAATGCAGGTTTTCAGTCTGACGGTCCCTCAGCTCACCTTTCGAGGCCCAACATAGCATGGCGACAGGGATGAGTGAAGCAAAGTCATAAACAATAGTGCAGATAAGAACATATGTGAATAATAACAACTCAAGCAAGTTATCATATCAGTGAAGATTATAATGATATATCAGTGAAGATTATAATGAACTGACCTCTATCATCAAACTATCTATATATCTACCTATACTTTCTGACGTCTCGTTCCCTCCGGAAACATCTCCTAAGGGGATGACCACGGTAGAAGAGCCTCCACCTCTCACTATCCATTGACTTGCAACCTTCCTTGTTCAATCCCTCTCCCTCTATTAGCAATTCTACCATGCATGTACTCCTTTATCCTATCATTCCATGTTACAACTGGCCTTTCTCTCCTTCTAGGATCCTCAATTTTACTTACTTCACACTCTTCACTCTTACTCTCAATATTACCAAACCACTACAAAATATCTATTTCTCACCCATTGCACTGCAGCACACTTCACTACATGTGCACAAGATCCCATGCCACATCATTCATACACGCATTAATTGCTCTCACCCTCCCATCTTGTCACGCCTCATGCTCCTCTCAGATAACTCATTTCCACAGCAAGCACTCTTGACTGCTGTGCCCTATTTCATGTCCAAGTCTCTGATCCCTACGTCAGTGTTGGCAGAAGAATACTATTCTTTAAACCTATTTTTACCTCCATTATAATGATAATAATATTATTATTAGCAATCCAATCCTAATATCTTGCATAAAAATATAAAAAATAATGAATAAATAAATGAATTCATAACTAAATAAATTAATAGATAAATACATAATTAGATTAATCAATAAATAAATCAGTATACGTCTTAGAAAATTGACTATCTTGAGAAACGCTGGAGAAGAAAACAATCCAACACACGGCTATGCCAATCGCTAATCATTAAAGTAACTAAGTAAGTTCAATCCGCGAGTACACGGACAAACGTTAAAGCAACATTACTCCATTTTATAAGAAACCTACTCTCCTCTAGAAGCAATCTGAAAACAACATGGAGCATTTCCTCTGCTGGAGAAGAAAGTCATCTCTGTTTCCCAGGTTTGAAGCAGTCCACAATCACCGTTAAGTGGACCAGAAGCGTGTGGAGGAACAGCAAGGTAAGGGCCGCGATGCTCCAAGGGTCCTCCGTCCGCCACCACAATAACACCAGCGACGTCACCAAACTAAAGTAAACGAGGCTGTGAGTGAGGCTGTGTATGACGGGACATTTGGCCTTGGAATGATGGGATGGGGAAGAGGAGGGAAGGGATGGAGGCTTAGGAGCAGGATCAACGGGGGCAGGCCATGGGTAGCCGCAGGTTTTACAGTGAGACGAGGATGACGATGTCGTCGGGTACGGGAAGGGAAAGGGGTACACGGGACTGTCAGCAGAGCCACAACTGTTTTGCGCAGCCATAATTTCTTTTGTTATTTAATTACAAAAACCCGAAATGAAAGTGGAAAAGACAGGTAATACTAATCCTCCTCCTCACAAGATAAATCACTGCAATGTCTAAACAGTTTTAGTTTACTGCATTAACTTTCCTCAAGGAAAAATGAGCGCGATTTCTGGAGGAGTGCCCAAAGAAGTTTATACCTTCCACCCCCTAAAATAATCATATGTGAGGCAACTAGCGTGACTGCAGTCTTGCGGCGCTCAAAGGGAAAGAGGAAGGCAGTAGTAGTAGTAGTAGTTACCACTTCCACGCAACAGGTATTTTGTTCGACCATTCTCTCCCAACTAACAATCAATTTTCGTTTTCTTTTGTTTAAGCATAACACAATAAATTAGTTATGTCTGCAGGTCGTCCCATTATTTTTGCCTAGTTATCTCGCCTTCCCTTACCACTAAACCTCCTCTTCCTTACATTATTTTATTTCATAGTAATCAAGTTACGTATGTTTTTTGTAGATTCTGAACTATTTTTCACTCATTGGCCGTAATTTTAAAATAATGAGCTTAATTGTTCATGTAACACTGTGACCACTATTTCTAAGACAATGATCATTTTATAATTATAATGATTCATGTTTACTATTTTTCCTCTTCCAATCGATATGCGGTGTCCTTGGAAAGAAAAAAAAGATTTAGAATTATGAAAACTCAAACACAAATTTTCGTTTTTTTATGCATTTTTTTTTCACTTCGTCTTGTTTTCTATATTTTTCCAGTTCAAATCATCCGTCATGTTACGTCCATTATAATTAACGAACATTTATAACCCGATAGTTATACTCCTGAATTCTCGAATACCAATTATTGAATATTTATTTTAAGCACTCTATTTAGATTTTCTTCCTTGTAATTTCATTGACTCACCTTAACTTTAGCGTTGTGTCTTTCATCCACCTTACGTCTGGCCACTAAGTCCGTCAGCAGCTCCCACAGCGTCAAGAACCCTACCCCACCCCAGCCACGAGGGAAGAAGTAACAGCAGGCAACTCGGTCAACTGTTTCGTCACAGGATGATTGTGATATATATGAATGCAGCTTCCTCAGAGACTCAAGCCTCTCTCATCGTGAGCCACTGTATAATACCACCACCGCTGCCTATACCTTCCAGCTGTTTCCCATTCAAGGCATGGTAATTATTGCTATCACTGTATGGTGTTTACTACAGGTTTTTCAAAAGTAATTTTCATTCCTTCTTAGTTTATAATAGTTTATTAAAAATCCCTTTTTATTACACTGAATTTTGTTACAGTTTAAATTTACAATGAAGGACTGTTAAGAACATAAGAACATAAGAAATGGGAAGACTGCAAGAGGCCAGTTAAATGATCTACACGAGGCAGCTGCTTGTCCCCCACCCTTGGAATAATCCAATATTTAGCCATCCCATCTGTCATCCTTATCTATCCATACTCTGATCCAACTGTCTTTTAAAGCTACCTATTGACTGCTGGTGCTGGCACATAATCGTATGCTCATATCAAGTGGGAACTAGTGAAGTAGGCACAGACCAGTAGGGCTTATACTGCAACTGTTGTTCAGGAGAGATTCGATTCTCATTTACAACGGAACAGAGCGATTCACCAGTACCCTGACAGCCAACAGCTGCAGCCCCCCACCAGTCTGAGCCATTGGAATAATCCAATACTTAACCATCCCACCTGTCATCCCTATCCATACTCTGATCCAACCGACTTTTAAAGCTACCTATTGACTCAGCACTTACTACGTGTCTACCCAGCCTATTCCAATCGTTCACCACTCTGTTAGTGAACCAATATCTACCTATGTCTGTTCTGAATCTAAGTTTTTCTAGCTTGTACACATTTCCACGTGTCCTATCCTGACTACTAAATTCTAAAACCTTATCAATGTTTCCCTTATTAATTCCTTTTACACATTTGAAAACCTCAATCATATCCCCTCTTGCCCTCCTTCTCTCTAGGGAGTGGAGATTAAGATGTTTTAACCTATCTCTGTAGGGTAAATTTCTCAGCCCCTGAATCATCTTGGTCATTCTTCTCTGGACTGTCTCCAAGGAGCCTATATCCTTCCTATAATAAGGGGACCAAAATTGAGCTGCATAATCTAGGTGGGGTCTAACTAGCGCTAAATACAACCTCAGAATGACCTCAGAACTCCTATTTGTCACACACCTACTAATAAATCCCAGTATCTTGTTGGCCCTATTTCTAGCTATAATACTGTTCCCTGGGGCGCAAGTCACTGCTTATTTGAACTCCTAAAGTTCCTCACACTCTATGAGCTTCCTAAGGTATTGTCATTTAATGTGTAATCTACAGGCCTATTACCTTTACCTACGCTCATAATGCTACACTTGTTAACATTAAACTGCATCTGCCATTTCTCTGACCACTCGTACAGTCTATTTAAGTCATCCTGCAACATCCTAGCATCATCTAAATTCTTTATCAGTCTTCCTATCTTTGTGTCATCGGCAAATTTACTGATATCACTGTTTATTCCTGTCTCTAAGTCATTTATATAAATTATGAATAACAACGGTCCTAGTGCTGATCCCTGTGGTACCCCACTAGTGACATTACCCCATTCTGATTTCTTCCCTTTAATCTGTACCCTCTGTTCCCTACTAGTAAGCCATCCCCTAATCCATTCTAGTACCTTCTCACCTATGCCATGAGCCTTGACTTTACTTAACAGTCTCCTATGGGAAGTATTGGAAGTTCAGCATTGAAAGGATTTAAAATGTTCCGAATTTTCAAAATATTTTTTACTTTTTAAAATATCTAGAAAAAATGCCATTTTTTCTTAGATTTAAATAAGAGTAGAGAGGAGGGATAACTCTCTCTCTCTCTCTCTCTCTCTCTCTCTCTCTCTCTCTCTCTCTCTCTCTCTCTCTCTCTCTCTCTCTCTCTCTCTCTCTCTCTCTCTCTCTCTCTCTGTTACAGAAGTTACTCATCTACCTATTCCTCGCCTCGGCCCTGATGGTGGTCTACGTTAAGGCGAAAAGTCTCGGAGGTGAGTGAGTGTGTGTGTGTGTGTGTGTGTGTGTGTGTGTGTGTGTGTGTGTGTGTGTGTGTGTGTGTGTGTGTGTGTGTGTGTGTGTGTGTATTCACTGTCACAGTCTGCTGCTGGTCTCTCTCAAGACAGCCAGCCGTCCCCCTATGGAAAGAGCTCAGAGCTCATAGTGACCAATCTTTGGGTTGAACCGAGACCACTCACACACAACACACCGGGACAACGAGGTCACAACTCCTCGATTTACATCCCGTACCTACTCACTGCTAGGTGAACAGAGGCTACACGCGAAAGGAGACTCACACAAATAATCTGTCCGCCCAGGGGATCAAACCCTGGCCCCTCGTTTGTGAGCCGAGTGTGCTAACCACTACGCTAGCGGACCGTGTGTGTGTGTGTGTGTGTGTGTGTGTTCTTACCTAATTGTATTTTTACAAGATTGAGTCAAGATCGTTGTGTTCCGTCTTTTAATACTATTAAATCATATTTTTTCCTTAAAACTGGTTTGTGTACACACTTCTTCCAGTAATAAATTTGGGCGTGGTAATACAAGACAAGTTATCACCAGAAACATATGGATAGAATATTTGGTGACACATTCATGATGGATGGCTTTTCATTTCCAAGATAAGGATGAAAAAAATTATAACTACGATAATAAGACCAAAATTGGAATATGCAGAAGCAATATGGTTCCCGAAAAAAAAATGAAATACAAAAAATAACAACTAAGATGGTGCCAGATTTGGAAGGTGTAATAAGTATATGAGGAAAGATTAAAAGAAATGTAACTGACAACATTAAAAGAGAGAAGAAAGAAGACTTAATCACATTACATAAATTGATGAACAACTTTGAGGAAAGATAGAAAATATCTAATATTGAGATGAAAAGGAGAGGTTGGATATTAGACACTCAAAAAGGAATTTGCTTGAACGATACAAAAAAGTACAGCATTCCCAAAAGATGTATTGATACTTGAAATGGACTGAAGGAAGGTGATAATGGCAAATGATGTACAACTAAACTAAACACTGGACAAATGTAGATACGGAGACAGGACCCCACAAGTGTAGCTTAGGCCCTGCATACTACATTAACATACACACACACACACATAAGAACATAAGAAATGAGGAGACTGCAAGAGGCCAGTTAATGACCTACGCGAGGCAGTTCCTTGTCCCCCATCCTTGGAATAATCCAATATTTAGCCATCCCACCTGTCATCCCTATCCATACTCGCATCCAACCGTCTTTTAAAGCTACCTATTGACTCAGCACTTACTACGTGTCTATCCAGCCTATTCCAATCGTTCACGACTCTGTTTGTGAACCAATATCTACCTATGTCTGTCCTGAATCTAAGTTTTTCTAACTTGTACCCATTTCCACATGTCCTATCCTGGCTACTAAATTCTAAAACCTGATCAATGTTTCCCTTATTAATTCCTTTTACCCATTTGAAAACACACACACACAGGCAAGAAATTAAAATGTTCCCTTCTCTTGTTACCTATCTACTCAGTCATTCCCCAGTTCGTTTATGGATCAATCGCTTACTTCATTAATCAATTTATTTATTTTGCTTATATGCTCAATTATGCGAATTACCGGTTCCCTTTCACAGTTAATGGTGTCAAATATGGTGGTTACTGCTGCCCCAACTCACAATATGGGATACCCAAAGTCTGCGGACCCTATATCGGATATCATATTGAACATAGTTGTAGCGAAGCTTCCAGCGGGTGCAGTACTGGATGTGATAGTGACTGTAGCGATACCAGTGGTTGCAGCTCAAATATCGGGTACGGCATTGGATATGGTGTTAGTGGCGGCTCTATGAAATAGCAAATATGGCATCGGATATGGTGATAGCAATAGTGATGGGTCTCATTACAGATACATGGACGGATACAGTACTGACGGTCCTACTGATGAATACACCATCGGATATGATGTTGGCAGCAGCGATGGCTGTGAATTTCCAACCGGACAAGAAAGCCAATGTGGAGGTAGCGGGGCCGAGGGCAGATGTGGGTATCCCATGGAACACGGCATTGAATGCAGTCATGACGGCAATGTTGACTGTAGGTGCACGGTCAGTGAACCTGTGAGTGATGGTAACTGCTTCCAAGGTGGATATTGTGGTAGTGGTACTGGTGGAGGTACTACTGGCTAACATTACTATGGCTCCATTAATGACAAGGCGATCTTTGGGTGGTGGTGGTAGCGGTGGATTCACAAATCATATATATATATATATATATATATATATATATATATATATATATATATATATATATATATATATATATATATATATATATATATATATATATATATATACTATATATTAATTTATTTATACATACATATATGCACATATATACAGTGCTCGGCATTGAAATTAACGCGCCTCGATTCCACGCTGCATAAGGCAATATAAATGCCATATGGTTTGGCATCCAAAGAAAAATATTAATCTTACAACTAATTATATGTGGGCTTCCCTTTACCCTTCTTAAACTGTTCCAAATGGGCAGGAAGGCTGTCTGCAAGCACCATTATATATTTTTTTGCAACCTCTACAAGAATCATAAATTATATAAATAAACTAAAATATTTTAAGATTTTTTTAATCAAATTGGAAAAAGTTACTTTATTAGGAGACTTCTACATGTAGTATCATCTTTTTAAAAGTAATTCAGTCAACGATTAAGACATGGATTCCCAACATCAGTATATATTCCAAGTGAAATTGTAGCACTGCAATCATCATTTTTTTCTGAGGTTCATGGAGGTTTCTTGGTCTTATTGTATAAGTTTTGCCCCTGATGTAGCCTCACAAGATAAAAAATTACAAATCTGCCAAAACCAGATGTTCACCCAACGGAGCCTCGGCGACTCATCAACCGGTAAGGAAATTCTGCATTGAAAAAGTGTGTAGCAGCTCATGCGTAGTGAGGAGGGGCTTAATTATGTAGAAAAATGTTGTTATTAATATTGACAGGTGCTGCTAAATGTGAATAAGCATGATCATTTTTTTTGTATGTAGGTTTTACCATTAACATTCACTGTTGTACCATTTAAATAACTGTACCAGTCATCTATCCCATAGCAAACAATCAAGTCGCCTTATGTTGTGCCATAGACTACACCATACATATAGTGTAGTCTATGGTTGTGTCTATAATCTATTATGACAACTCCTGTGAAGTTTGTGTGTCATACTTCTGTCAACGTTGCATGTGCAATGAAACAAACCATACTTCTTAGTAGATAACTTTAATGTTCTTGTTCCTCTTTACTAAAATATTAATTTAATATAATGTTATCTAACACTTTTCCAGCTATAAAGGCAATGTATTGTTTTAGTTTTCCGTGCGGGAATATGGCTAAAATATATGCACAGTGTTCCAGAAACCAATACAGTCTTCCAAATTATTGACACACTGTCTTCTAATACATAGCTATATATTACAAAATAATATATACTAATATATATATATATATATATATATATATATATATATATATATATATATATATATATATATATATATATATATATGTGTGTAAATGATATATCACAAAAATGCAATTAGTTATGATTAGTGTAGGTTATAGGAAAACTAATAATATTTTACCGTTACAACTAATGGACGGGAAAGACAAATCATCAACCTTCCCAATGGGTGCTCATGGTTTATATAATTTTAGCAGATTTATTCCTTTGGTAAATAAATTTTTAATCTTGATAGCTTATCTTATCCTCTATATATTGCACTATCAATTAATTATTGTATCATTGTTTTATTCTTTGTTAGTCTCAATAATCTATAAAGTTATTCATGATCTGGAGAATCACATGCTGGACTCGTGATCGTCAGCCATTACTCTCCCCGAACGAGCTCATAAGACCTCCCACATCACACACACACCCATCCCCTTGCTCAAGAGGGATAGTAACAACACCCTGGCAGTGAAAAATCCTTAGCGACCTGAGCAGGGTTCAAACCCACATCTTGCCAGGTGGAAGGCAAGGATGTTAATGATTGAACCATGGGTTCAGTGTTCAGGTGTGTGGTGTGTGTGTGTGTGTGTGTGTGTGTGTGTGTGTGTGTGTGTGTGTGTGTGTGTGTGTGTGTGTGTGTGTGTGTGTGTGTGTATTTACCTAGCTGTAGTATACAGGGCCTGTCTTACACTCATGTGGTCCTGTCTCCGTATCTATATTTGTCCAGTTTTTCCTTCAGCTAATGTACATTCTTTGCCATGTGTGTGTGTGTGTGGTTCTTCCTCAGTCTCCCTTACATACTAGAAAAAAATAAGTTCTAAGTGTCTAGTTCTATGGAGCTGAAATGTTTGAAATCATCCATGTACAGTAAAGAGGCTACATTATGGACAAATAAGTATTCATATGAATATATGCATCATCACTACAAAGGATAGATTAGAAAATCTTCTGATTAAATGTTATTTCAGAAGGTGGGAATTCTACAGTTAGCAAGATGTTACCTCAGGGGTTGGTCAGGCTGTTGCAAATCTTTCCAAGCTCTCATCATTCTCCATAACCTCCTCCAGAAGCTCTTCTATAAGCTTTTCCATCACTTCAAGTTGTGTCAGGATTGCAATTCCTTCAAGAAAGTGTTCCTCCTCAGCCCGGATGAGTTGCACATCTCTGAGGATAAACAACAGAGGGAATATATAACCAGGCACACTAAATAGATAATAGAAGAAATTAATAAGTTTCAATATCATACTTTAATTCTGGTTGAGTACAGAAGCATGGAGGGCTAGAGTTTTACAGGGAAGGAAAGTGACAGAATCACTGCTATATGATGAAAAGGAGGGAAGCAAACATCAAGGATAGAAAAAAAATAAAAAATAAATAAATAATACTATGATAATTCCAACGCTGACGTACAAGGTAAACCTGGAAATAGAATAGGTAAAAGATTTAGTTTCCAAGCAAGAACAATAACTTATTGGAGAAGTATCTATAATGAAACCAGAATGGATGGCAAGACTAATTAAATTATTTAAGGAAGGTTTGGAATGTCCAGTAATGGACAGTCTAAGGATTGCTATACTAAATTTGTGATCTATTTCAAGCTTCATCTATTGGATACATTTTGCTGGATGTGTTTTGTGACTAATATCAAGTACCAGTTGGCTGAGCGAGTGCATGTGTAAAGGTGATCGGTGTGACAGTACTACAGTGTCTGCAAAAAGTATAGAGCGGATGAGCCTCTCTCCCACAAAAACATGGCAACCATCATAGTACTCCAAAATAACACAATGAAATAAAACAATAATCACATTCTAGCACTTGGTCATCCCTTCCCTAGCCTTGATGACCATTTCCAGGCGGCTGGACATAGAATCTACCAACTTCTTGAAGTATTCAATGTCTATATCTGTGCACCACATATTCAATATTGCTGGGGAGAGGCACTGGATGGATGACATGTCGCCTTGTCATTTCTTTAGTTGAGACATTTTCGGTCTTCCAGGCCAAAATTCTGGCCTTTTCCTCAGTACTGAGGTTGGTAGTAGCCATCTGGACACAAAAGTTCAGAAACTGCAGCACCAGCAAGCGAAAACACAAAATCTGGGTGGTGGCGCAGAAGCAAGAGCAGCACACATCCACTCAGAAAGGCAGCTCAAAGAGCATTAAGGAGGTTGTGATGGAGACATGTATTTGTCAGCGAGTGGAGGGGTTGCCAAACGCACGATGGATTCATTCACACTAGCGATGGTGTACTAGACCACGTAAACTTGAGCGTATTTTTCCATGTTTTTCTATACTTTTTGCGGACGCTAGTTTTAGGGTTACATCTGCTAGGTGTAGTAGGTAAAGTTTCTGGTAGAATACTGATAAAAAGGATCAGAGAGGGTACAGAAGGTATCATTTGCGAGGAGCAAGGTGAGTTATGAAAAGGAAGGGACTGTGGTCAGGTGTTTTCTGTGAGGTTAGTCTTAAGACCCTTTAAAATGCATCCCTTCCTTGTGAGGAGAGTCCAGTGCAGGGTGTGTGCAGGCATCCAATTTGTGACATCCGTGTGCAGTAACCAATACATACATCACTGTGCCAGTATTCTTAAAGTTGATCATGGCCTCTATAACTGTGTAAGTTGAAAGCATTTTCTATGTAAGCATTGAATGTGTAGTATTTGTGGTAACTGCATAAAAGAAGAATACTATAAATAAAGAACTTGTAAATGGCAAGATCACTGTATATTTGCAGTTCCATGTGTGGTGGACTGCAGAAGGTTGAGTACAGATATCATACACACCTGGCATCATTAACAGCATACTTAATAAAAAAACAATTACTTACCTAACCAGAGTGACTTTCTCCTCAGACAACTGAGTCACATAGGTATTATTCATGGTTTCCATACGGGACTGGAGGTTCTGGCGAGTCTTTTGCAGCACATTTTTGATGGGCATAGTATGGCCGTACTCCTGTAAGGCCTGGCACAAGTCTGTGATGTACCATGAACCTGTTCAAAGACAATCAGAAAAAAATTAAGTTACATGTCTTTATTTTAAAATGTGTTATATGCCAATACTGATAAATTATAAAGATATGTAAATACATATGTATGTAAATACAGTAATTCCTCTCCAACCGCAGAGGTTATGTTCCTCATAAACACTGTGGTTGATGAATCTCCAATTGGTAAGTTTAACTTTGTGTGAGGAAAATAGGATTAGGAGGAACGTGGCCAGAGCTACAAAGGCTAAATATGAAAAACACATAACATTGTTGTTGCCTTATAGTTAATGTCGACTAACCTTCCTATGTACTGTTATGGATTATGCAAAACTAGGATGAAAAAATTATGAACAGAAGGTACACTTTTCCAGGTTGTGCTGCCATGCTTCCACAAAGATGTTCTTAGTTGCATGGCAGTAAGTAGAGTTAAAGTTTGTCATTCAGTTTATCTATTGAAGGAGTCTGACCATTACAAAGAAAGATGCATCCTCTCCAGCCAGAAAAGTTCATGCATCTATCAATGCTTAGATCTGTTGCAGGTGAACGAGACAATGACTAAGGTCACTCCTCACCAAAGATCCATGGGTTTTCATGAGAATATTCCAAAAGATGAAGTAGTATAAAGGTACTTTTACAAAGAATATAAACATATTTTAAATTCCATGCATTAGCATCTTCAAGAATTAATAACACAATCTACCCATGAAGTGGTTAATCTTCTGAGATATAAGGTTGCATGTGATAACTGTTAAAGCTCCTCTACTCACCTTCAGTCTGACTCCTCACAGCTGTATAGCCTTGGACTGTGGCAGCAGAGATGAGGCAGTCACTTTCAGAGTTTGTGACTGTGCAGTTGTCTTGTTGCAGTAAGATTGCTAAGAAAAAAATACATAAGCAATTAAAGGTAAGCTATTCTATTATACAGAAGTACAAAACTGAATAAGGAAATTAATTCACTCTGAGGTACACAATAAAGGTTCAGCAAGTTGGTACTCACGCCTGAGTGCCTCATCCCCACGGCACGCCTGGATGAAGAAGAGACGAGGCTTGTTGAACAGTGCCTGGCTAAAGCACAACCTCCTCAGGCTAGTGATGGAGATCCATGAGCGGTCATGCAGGTAAATATTATCTATAAAGAAACATCTTTAAACAAACTACAATCTATCTATATACCAGGCTGTCATCTCCCTAAAGAAAGGTAGCCAAGACAAGGCATGAACACACACCCCATGCATACATACACATGCAATCCTCTCACTCATCCCTAACAAACTTAACTAATATATATAACTGTTTAGACATAAGAATAAAACAGTCCCACCACTTTGCAATGACTGCCCGCCCTCAGCCCCATTGGCATGACTGAGCTATTGTGCTGTGTTGGGTGGGTGCACTTCTCTTTTCCTATGGGGATCTAGGGACTAAGTGAAAGGAGTGTAGTGTACGTGTGCATGGATATGTGTATGTCTGCCTTGTCTTGATTACCCCCTATCAAGAGGGATGACAACCTGGTATATAGATAAATAGATAGATTGTTTAATCTTAAAGCTAAAATGGGATATGGGAAATAAGAATATATATTTCCTTGTTCTGTACAGGATATAAAGGGCAATTTCAGCCTCTTTAAAATGCTTTAAAACTACATCTAACATCTTTCTATCCGCTCCATACACCTTTAATACATCCTACATTGCCTTTCAATCAGTTGCATCACAAGCTTTATAAATAAGCCCAGCAGATATTTTTCTCACTTGTAAACATTTTGAATAATTATCCTTAGCTCAAAGACTTAATCTATACATTTTCCTACACTCAACCCTCAATGTTCTTTAACATATTAGTACAGTATATTGAAAGCTCATAGTGCAAAAGATTATGTCATGCAACAGTACATATAGATATCCACTAACCATTCTGATCACCATGAGTCATAACACACACTGCCAGACAAGCTGCCATTACTAGGCGAGGGTCCATGCGCAACCACCGGAAAAACTGGTGCAGTTGATGAAGATCTGGGTTGTCAATGTGCATGACATGAAATCCAAAGAGTTTGAAGGTCCCCGTGAGCCGCTCTTTGTCAATGTCTGAGCCATGACGCTCCTCAAGGGGAAACTGTTTACAAAAGTGACAAAGAAAAATAACTAAAGCAAAATGTAAGAATATTAATTCAAAGAAAAATCTTTCAATTTCTAATAATGAGGCCGCTTTCACACCAAAGTTGCATATCACACGTGGCAATTGGCTGGAGGCAAGTGGCAAATAACATAAGACACAGTAGTTTCACACCAAAGTGACATGTGGCGCATGTCCTGATGGCATCATCAGAGGATGAGGCTGATATAGTTGCTTTGATCAGTGCTGTAGTTGCCCGGAGAAGACGTAATAAGAGGAGAGGCTGAATACATCCGTATCTGAAGGAGAATGTTGGGGTTCACAGTGCTTTTGTGGTTGCAAGGCAACTACAAAAGTAAAACTTGTATGCCACGTGATTCCATGCCTTGTCCTGCTCATCCTTTGAGTTGTAATCTGGTGAAGTTGTGTCATACAAACAGTTGTAGGTTTGCACAGCTTGAACAAATGTGATGTTAAATGCCTTACTCTGGAAGAGGCATCATGAATAGTTGTGCATGAGAACACAAAAGATATTGCGCACTCTTCTTCACAGATTGCAGACTCTACACTCATCTGCCCTTCACTGCTCATTGCACAATATAGTGCACAGGGGTGACCGAGGCATTTTTGTCAAATGTGGATGGCAAAAATCTATTAAGAGACTTAAAAAACTACTATATGTATGCCATAAATCTGCAAGGCTATTATTGATACATTTTTAGTGATATTTGTATTCAATGATATTAATATTATCTTGGCTATTAATTATTTGAGTGAGAGTTCCATTGAATTTGATAACATTGTGTGAGGTGGTACGTCGCACACTAAAAAAAAAAAGTCTGATCCTATCTGGGAGTGACAACCAAGAGACACATGGCACATGCAACGTGTCACGCCACTTTGGTGTGAAAGGTTACATTTGTTTCTATTAGTTTGTTTTCAAGTGGCATGCTACATGGTTTGCCACTTGTGACATGTCAATTTGAAGTGAAAGCGGCCTGAAGCTTAAGAATCATTTCATATTAGACCTTTAAAAGTTGCTAAATATAGAAGCACTATACCATATGGTAATATTTCTGCAATGGCCATCTCTTAATAGGGATTCTCCATAGGGGAGGAAGGTATCACAGATGGTTATGATATTGAATGGCATGTTTGTATTCTGTGACTACATATCATCATGAGCATTCCCAATTATCTATACATGGCAAATCCTACTTTGACTTTAGTTAAATCATGCTGTAAACATATGTGAAGTTCTCTAAGTTCCCTATACCATATGGTAATATTTCTGCAATGGCCATCTCTTAATAGGGATTCTCCATAGGGGAGGAAGGTATCACAGATGGTTATGATATTGAATGGCATGTTTGTATTCTGTGACTACATATCATCATGAGCATTCCCAATTATCTATACATGGCAAATCCTACTTTGACTTTAGTTAAATCATGCTGTAAACATATGTGAAGTTCTCTAAGTTCCCTAGGGCCACGTGCATAAATCAATAATTCAGTTAAATTTAGCAATATTCCAGACACTCACTCAAACCTTGCTCCTAGGTCCAGAGACCCTGAAGCCCCAAAACTTCTTCTTGAGTTATTGTTACCTTTATTTTTACATGCATTCTGCTACATAAAAAAAAGAATAAATAAATAAATAAAACATGAACAGTACTTTTTAAGTCCATCTAGCATAGTAACTATGCTGTTAAAATAAACTCTATATAAAAGTCCTCTGGAAACACACAGCAGGTGCAGCCAGCGAAAAAATGCCATGTATTGGAAATGAGAAAGAGTGCAATGAGACCCTAAAGAACGTATAAGTCAGGACAAAATATTATATCAATAGTACAAGAAGAGAAAGGTTTGGGAGTGGTAATACAGGACAACTTATCACCAGAGAAACATATAAATAGAATATTTGGTGACACTTTCATGATGCTAAGAAATATACGAATGGCTTTTCACTTCCTAGATAAAGATATGATGAAAACTTTTTTTAACTACAATAATTAGACCAAAATTGGAATATGCAGAAGTAATATGGTCCCTGCACAAGAAAAAGCATGTGTTGAAATTAGAAAGAATACAGAGAATTGCAACTAAGATGGTGCCAGAATCAGAAAACCTAACATATGAGAAAAAATTAAAAGAAATGCATATAACAACACTAAACAGAAAGATGAGAAGGGAGACTTAATTACAATATATAGATTGATGAACAACCTGGAGGAAACCGATAGAAAAGATCTAATATTTAGAAGAAAAGGAAAGACTAGAAATTTGAGAGGATCCAAGAAAAAATTGCAAAAAGAAATTTGCTTGAACAATACAAAAAAGTACAACTTTCCCCACAAAAAAGTATAGATACTTGTAATGGACTGAAGGAAGAGTTAATAATGGCAAAGAATGTACATCAACTGAAGGAAAAACTAGACAAATATAGATACGGAGACAGGAGCACACGAGTGTAGCTCAAGCACTGTATACTACAACTAGGTAAATACTTGCAGTCTACTGACAGCAACAACAACATGACATTAAAGTGATAACTTACATTATCCTCCACTCCTCTGGGTTTCATGAAGGTTTTGATGTTAATGATAACACAAAGACCATGTGGGTAGCCAGTGGGCAGTGGATACAAATCACCTGCAGGAATCGACGAGTCCTCAGAGAATGACCTTGAATTACAGGGAGGACTGGGAGGACCTGTTGGAAGAAGGGGGAGTGTGGATTACTTTGAATAGGTGGTAGGTCAACCTCAACTTGAACTACGCTGAAATCATTATCTTCGAGAGCTGCTTCACTATCACTAATTCAGCTTACTATATTGTGTTAAATGGTATAATGGTTATGCAATGAGAAGTATAATGGTTATGTAATGAGGAGACAAGATTTAGCTCATTCATGACAATTATTATTAAGTAAGGGTGTAGATAATGAGTGACTTGTCATACTTAACATAAGGTGAAGGCAAAACATTCCTTTCTTCACAGTTTCTATTGCATTTAATATGTATATCAAAAACACCCTTGTTAGGAAATTACAAGGCAACAAGTAGTTGATGAAAGGATGAGGAGTAAAGAGTTTCATGATATGCAAAAAAATAGCTGACATCACAACATAGGAAGCAGCTTGGTAAATTTGTATCATACAATTACAAGAATGAAATTTCAAAGCAACCTTGATCATCAGGTGACTGTGTTATACACAAGGACGGACGGAACATTATATTCACTACT
Source organism: Cancer borealis (assembly GCA_036785275.1). NCBI lineage: Eukaryota > Metazoa > Arthropoda > Malacostraca > Decapoda > Cancridae > Cancer > Cancer borealis. The sequence goes on along the minus strand of JAXIVD010000596.1, from coordinate 102,958 downwards.
TCCTACCAGTTTCCAGCTGACTATGGAACACCTTGGTGAGCCAGACTGACCTGCACCTTACTGTGTCCCTTCAAGTCTTCAAATCACAACCACAAAATGGTGAACAAAACTGACACACGCAAGCATGTATGGAGTCTTTAAAAGTGATGAAGAAACAACAAGGTGTTTGAGTAAAGTAAACTTACGCAGAATGAAGGGCTTCAAGCAGGAGGCCAGAGGGTTTCGTTGCTCAGCCAAGAGGGCTTGGTATAACTGATTGAGGAGTACATGGTAATTAGCTCCATTAAGGTTCCTCACAAAGATCTCTTCTAGAGGTCGGCCAGACCCAGAACAGCACCAGCCTCCTAGTCTGGTAGGAAAAAGAATTTATGTAACATGTAAATCTTCCTTTACTCTCATACAGTATGTCATATATCATGAAATGACACATAATTAGTGGCAGCTCGTAGCTAAAAATAGTAGGGATGCTGCTTCAGCAAATTTTCAGCCATTGTTTTAATATTGTGTAAAAGGAAACAAACATATGTAAATAAAATACATATATACATAAACTTGATAAAATCCTAAACAGAGCAAAATCAAACATTTTTTACTTACTAATAGTCTAAATTGTAACAGTTCAAGCTTGATCCATTCATTTAAAAACGAAATCCACTCTTCTTGTTTTAATTTGCATAAAAAGATTAATTATTTTCTCCTTGATCTCTGGATGACTACTGAGGAAGTTTTTCTCCATTGAAAGCACTGCAAGTGCATTTAGTCTTTTAGAATTCACAAGCGGAGTAAAAAAGAAACACTACCTTCCACCAGCACACCAGGGAGGGCAGTCAGCACTGCATGAGCGACAGTGCTTTCTCTCCCTAACGTGCAGCTTCCTATCTTGGACATGTGCATATGAGCACAACAGCCAAACACCGCGTCACTGGAACTGTGAAGTGCACAGTTCTATACAAGGATTTTTGTATTTTTTTCATAAACTAGGGGATTGCTATTGACATTAAGCTTAAGGATTATATAATGGACAAGTAAAAAGAAAGAATTAAAAAAAAAAACTCATTATATTGAATGTTATCAATAATATCGAGTGGCAATAAGGGATGCTGCAGTTCCACAGTGCCTATACACGAGCCGCCACTGCACATAATAAATATGAAGAAAAAAAAAATTCTTACAGCCATTGGTGCTTAGTGTAATGCACAATATTTATGTGTAATGTTGAAAATTCATAATTTCCTCCTGCTGAAAAATGAAATAATTATAAATTTGGTAAAGATAAAATTAACACACTATCATAGAATTCCTGTATTTAACACCATTTAGTTAAGTGGCCTCTTGCATTGCCAAGCCGATGCAATCTGTCCATTCTCATTACATCACTAATACTCTCAATCCAAAGTCGCCTTCTTATTTTTCCAGTATAAAGTGACAAAACTTACAAAGCTTATGATGAAAAGTACATAAAGAAAAAGATTACACATCTATCTTTATACTAAACAAAAAAAAGCTGATTATTTACTGCATCACAACTTCATCCATCAAAACAAGAAGCAGCTTCACACTCAAACACTCACCTAGTGGCCAAAAGATGGTCAGCTTGTTCCTGGGCCATACCAGCACACACACAGTACATGGCCTTTCTATCAGGTTCAACTCCTCCACTTTCTCTCTTGAAGAACTGAAATAAACCTATTTTTATTTATTGTCCAGTTTGATTTAGGAAGCATCAACAGTAATCAACATACCAAACAAAATATTCACCTGATGAAGAGTAAAGTTGACAAGGAGTCCAAGATGGTCTTCCAATAAATCATAGCGACCAATGATGTACAGTGCTTCCACCAACACAGCTCCACCCCCTCCCTCCTCTGCCAACTCCACCAGCTGCTCAAAAGCTTCCTGAATTCCACAAATATATCATGAAAGTATTTGAGTGAAAAAGATAAGACAAGTACTACACAACAAGCTATATAATAATGCAAATATTTTGACACAACATTTCCTGCCGTGAAAGTCACATATACTCAGTGACCGTTCAGAGGACATGTCACCTTTGCTTGGCCACGGCAGAGGTACTGGGAAAGCCTGTAGCCATGGCGGGCCAGTAAGTTTCCTTGCAATGCCAGGAACACCACACTCATGGCCTCACACTCATCCAGCTCCAGCAAAATTGATGTACCTTCACACCTATTGGACACAAAGCACCAACACACTTACAGAACATGCAGAAATAGGTGCATGCACAACATACTAAAGGCAAGATGAAGAAACATGGAAGCACACATACAAAATAAGACTATAAAAAGACTAAAACAATGTTGAGAAATTTAGTTCTGTGAACAGATACATTGAGACAGTGAGATGGAGATGACGTAAGCCAAGGAACATCTATGAATTTACTAAAGTAGATGTGGAGACAGGACAATACAAGGTTTGCTTTAGACATTGATAATGCAACTAGATAAATACAACCAAATAAATACATGCATGTACAAAAGTAAAAGTGTACACAAAACACAGCACAGCAATTATGGGAGGTAGAGTAGACAAACAATAGAAAATACATTTCTATGAATCTATGAATAATCCATTACCTCCAAATCATAATGTTACAGCAACAATTAATTGTCTATGTAATAGAAGTTAAAAAATCAGCGGTCCACACCTGAGCTTACTCTGAGCATTCATCACATCCCTTGATATTGCATCCAGAACCCCAATGGATGCTGTATCAAGCACCGCTGACATGATGCTCCAGAAACTCTATACACTCCTGCAAGTAAAAACACTTTTATCACTAATCTTTTAACCTTTCAGTTTCTCATATGCATCAAGCCCTAAATGCAATGCCATGGTGCAAAATGGTAGTTGAGGGAGTTAGCTCTTAAAAAATACTGTTAGTAGTAACTAGTGCAGGTTACCCAGGAGCAAGAAAGATTTTGGAAAGGAAAAGGCTGTGTGGACCAGATATTTTTAATTAAAATTATGATAGATGGATGAATGAAAAGCTGTATGCAGCCTTCAAAGCCTTAGAAAAAAGTATAGAGTTGATAGGAAAGCTCACTGAAATATTCTGAAAATGTATGGTGTTGATCAGTTGTTGGCAGGAATTAAGGAAGGTAAGTGCATGTGTGAGGGAGGATGGAGAGCCAAGTGATTTTTTCTATAGGATCATGGTGAGACAAGGATGTGTGATGTCGCCATGGTTGTTTAATATTTTAATAGATGGGTGCATGAGATAAATTAGTTAAATTTATAGATCCTGACATGTTCTGAAATAGCTATTCCACAACTAAAATTTCAAAATTCACAGAATATCAGAATCTATAATATAAAATTTATAAGATAATGAACGGTCTGTACGATGTGAATGGGAGTGAAGGATTACTAGTGGAGTTGGTTGAATCAGTGACACGAGGACATGAGAAGAGGATATATATAAGCAAAGACCAACATTGGACATCAGAAAGTATACATTTTGCAGCAGAGTGGTGAACAATTGGAAAAGTCTCCCAGATTTTGTGGTCAATGAAAGGAAACTGAATTGGGTGTGGAAAGACCAGAAACAATAAATTAATATACAGTGCAGACAGAAAATAAATACCTCGAACACAATGACCACACGACCACAGAATGATTCAGAGCTGGAGCCACAGACTTAATAGCCTCTTCTAGGAATCTGCTGTGAGTATCTGTGAGTATAATAATCATGGTAAATTTACAGATCCTGACATATCTCACCTTTCAAGTTGAAAATATTTTTTTTGAAGTGTTATTGGGGTGTTTAGAACGAATCTGGCATTAATTTTTACAATAGTTTTTGAGAAACCCCAATCATTAAACTACTGACTTACAGTAAAAATTAACATTACATTAATTCAAAACACAAAAAACTGCAAAAAATATTATTTTCAACTTAACCTACTTAAATATAACCTAACATAACCAAATATAATACATGTACTGTATAGCCTGAACTAACTTGACCATATTACCTAATTGATAAAATAATTTGCTGACAAAATGCCATAGCAGGAAACTATCTTTAAAATGTTCTGAAATAGCTATTCCACAATTTTAAATTCCAAAATGCGCAGGATGTCAGGATCTATAGTACCAAAGTATGTTAACTATCAATAATAGTTAACATAAATGTGTTCAATAATAGTCTATTATTGAACACATTTACAGTTTATATACATCAAGTTTATTGGTCTATAATCTAAGGTGCAGGAACAATGGCCTTCTTTAAAAATAATTTTACTAGTGAGTTTTTCCACAGTAAGTGGAGAGCACCTGATTGAACAGATTTGTGGAAGAGGCAAAATAAAGGAGGAGCTAAATAACCTTTCAATTCTTAGGTAAACAGGGCTGGAGATTATCAGGTCCCCAAGCTACTATGGATTAATGCCTTGTAAGAGCTGGCAACTTCCATCTTATCAAAAGACAAGTCACAAAGTTCACCATTAAAATGTTGATGATTGTCTTGGTATGGACGGAGATACGGTGAAGCAAAATTAGATTTCTAAATATCCTTGTAGAAATATGAATTATTAAATATGCTAAATATGATGAGTCAAAGTCAGAAATGCTGGGGTAGAAAATGTTTGGTAGATCTGCATAGCTACTGCTCGGACAATATCAATATAAATATGAAGTCTTACATACTATATATAATGTACATAACATATCTGTGAAGGTTTCAGGCGATGTTCTTCATTTTAATTTAAGCAAATATAGGCCATACTATATGGCAATCCAGGGGAAAATCTAAGGAGAAAAACCTAACTTTTGGGTATTAAAATATAAAAAGCTTATACAACCAAACCAATCCCCCCATGACACAACTCTAGCCTACGACCCCACAGGACCCATAAACCTAACCTAACCTAACTTCAAAGATGCTGTGCTAGGTATATAATGAGGATTACTGCCTGAAACCCTCACACTAGTGTTGAGAACACTATGTAGGTATTATTTTACATCTTCACCTGAATTCTCTAGAGAATTCAGAGTTGCATTTTTACATTATCAGATGCCTTCTCAGAAGGTTTTCTTCATTACATTTCCGTCGCAAATTCTTAGTTTGTGAGATATTCAATGTTTTCTATGAGACCTTCTCGGGAATAAGGTAAAGTTTAGTTTGGTTTGAACAAGGTTCTGTTATTTGTGTCAATGTAGGTTAAGGTTTGGTTAATTTAGGTTTTGTTATGTTATGTTAATTTAAAAGATATTGAATGTTTTTGATAACCAAAAAGCGGGGTCTGGGAGAGGTGCAGACGCCATTTTTTTGTAGCCACACGCCAGGTTTTGTGACCATCAGTTCATTGCGCGTTCAATAGGTCATTGTTAGGTTAGTGATTCTAGCACCTTGTTTATGTTTCACCTTCCCCACCCAATAACCGTATTTCCACAAGTTCCCAAGCTTGTTGGGGTGATAAGGATATCTTAATACATATGC
>JAXIVD010000596.1:77500-92500 GCA_036785275.1 Cancer borealis | reverse complement strand
GGGCACAACAGTCGAGTGCATGGTGTGGAAATCTGAGAGGGACATGCGGTGTGACAAGATGGGAGGATGAGAGCAAGGAAAGTGTGTATTAATTTTCAATTCAATTTCTACTGATCAAGCAACCATCCACATCTTTAGAGAAGTGAAAAATGATGTAAAAACAGTGTAACCATGACTTGCATATATACTGTTTCCAGTCTTCAAAAGAAAGGAAAGGTTGATTAAAATATGTTTTCTATGAACATTTTAATTTCTTACAACTCAAAAAAATTTTTGTAAGGAAGCCTGAAAATAACAAACTTCCTATGCTCCTCAGACATCTTTCGCACTATCTTTGAGAAATGGACAAAGTTCGGTTTTATTATCGTAGCAACTTTTCTTTGAAATGGATGGTGTTCAAGAAATATCACATTATTCTTGTGCCTCTGTAATTAGTGCAGAATGCAAAACTGATACGACTCTCTCTCTCCCTCTCTCTCTCCTCACTGATTACTTCTTTTTTTTAAATAATTATTACATCTCTTGACTTGAAGGCTCATACAGGCCAGCCTGTCTGAGCCATACTTCACTCCACACTACAGGCCAGCCAGCCTGAGTCACACTCCATCCCATACTACAGGCTAGCCATCCTGAGCTATACTCCATCCCCCCCAACACACCTTCAGCTCGGCAAACTTAAGTCACAATCCTCTCATACAACATGCCAGTCACACCCCAATCCTGACTGTACAGGCTGGCCAGTCACTCTACATCCTACACATTATTCTGCTGCAACACACTACTTCAATAATGACCACCTATAAATTTACACCCCTGTTTCTCAGCATAACAGAATCATACCTCAAAATTATATGTAATAAAAAACAAGTGTTACAAAAATAGCAGTCTAATCCATTTTTTTTCAAGACACCTCACGAAAAGTGAAGAAAGAATAAGCATATAATCAAGCAAAATTCGAACACTGCCAAAAATATCAGAGACAAAACATCATAAATATAATCTTCAACTAGATAAAAAGTTGAAATACAAAAATATAATAAATTCAGTCTTTTTTCTGAGGTGATGTTTTTTACTTATACTAAAACGGGTTGACTCCCTGTCACCTTGATGTAAGGATAAAAATTCAGATCCTACTGCAAACCCCTACCAATAACACTGAATTAAATTTTAAAGCAAAATTTTTTGATATTTTTTTATAAAAATGACAAAAGCAAAAAGCCAATTTCTCTGCAACATCAAAAGGAATATTTACCAAAACTCCCAATCGAAACAGAGAGCATTGCAATTTAATTATATAAAATATAACCTGATAACAAGGGGAGAATATTTAAATGCTGAATTGTGCTCCAGCCATCACAACCTGCCCAAGAGGGAGGACAGCACTGCTATTCAGGAAGCTGGCTTCTCCACCTCACTTGTCCTTCTTCCCTGTTTTCTTGTCCTCTGTTTCTTCTGTCTGTTCTTCTTCTTCCTCGCTGGGATGGTCTTCATACCTGGTATACATGCACGCACACACACACACACACACACACACATGAAGGAAATATAATTAATGCCAGATTTTAAAACATTTCCTTATCTATGTTTAAAGTGTACTATTTCAGCTGTGTGTGTTGTACGTTGTCAATTCGAAAATTAGAAAATTCACTTGAGACTGACAGCTTCTAAAATGAAAAAGTTACATTTTTCCTGAGCAAGTACTGCTTTTCTGAATTATAGGTATCCAGATTTCTAATATTCAAGGAAATATATCTATAATAGCAAATACTAATGTCTTTTACATGACATTACTTTAACGATTCACAGATTGGTGGTGCATAAATAAGTGTATCTTTACGCCTATTTCACTATGAATATTAGATGATGTCAAAATTTTAGCTTTAATAAGGAGGATAAAACTTTTACTTTCACTGAAGCAATTTCTGGAGTATGAGGTTTCTTAACCTATAAGGACCTTCATCAAACTGTTGAACAGATGATCAAAATAAAAAAAATGTCAAGAATTTTTGTCTATCTATCTATAAACCTAGCTTATATCTCCATTAATAGGGATTATCCAAGACAAGGCATTTACGGTTCAGGGAGATTTCACCCTCCCCTCCTGTGTCCTGTCTTTTTGTAATAGAGGATACAGAGGAGCTTTCTAGACCCCTTGTTCCGTCCATTTTAGTTGCCTTTTACGATTCACAGGGAATACAGTGGTAGTATTTTTGAAATTCTTGGTAAGGGACTATAGTCCCTTACCAAGAATTTCAAAAAAACTTGACAGTAAATGCAGCAAAAGCATCCACAAATTATGTCTTAACTGTCAAATATACAGCAAATATCATACTATTGAATACACCAAAATATTACTAATCAATACATAGTGAAATAATCAGTCTGAAAACACACTGGTATGCAGCACAAATAACTAAATTAAATTCTACCAGATCTAAAAAGCTTTTTCACTTCAATAGCCAACATCTGCTTATGCACATAAGAAATATAACTTCCTAAGAATGTCATATGAACTCACTTCATGAGAGCCTTAAAGTCTCCTTTGACTAAGGAGAGAAGGACGGGAGCAGAGAGGCAGGCAGGTACCAGGTACAGAAGTGCAGGCTGGGCATGCTTGAACACATGCATCACAAAGATGGTCAACAACAACCCAGCAAAGTAGGCAGCAAATGTTATGTTGAAGTAGGTGTTGGACCCACGTTTCAAACTGTGGACAAAACACAAATGAAACTAAAGTAAAGTAATGAAATGCAAACTGTGATTCAGTTCAGTTTCCTGAATTGAATAGTTTGGAGATGTAAGGCCATATGCAAAAGTTGTCTTGAACAAAAAATGTTCTCCTTGATAAAAGTTACCTATGATCAAAACGTAGGAGGAGGGCAATGAAAATTCCAGGAATAACTATGTCTCCCAGGCCCAGCATGGCAAAGTTGTCAGCTTCCAGGCCCTTCTCTAGTAGATCTTGAGGGAACACCACTGTCAGAAAGAAAAAGAATCATAAGGTAATAACTGGAACAAAAGCTTTTATAACTTCTTGGAATCTTTAAGTACTATTAGGTTTAGTTGTCATATGTCAATAAAACTTTATAGTGTGACAAATTATTGTAACAAGCAGTGACAAGTTTCATAGGCATACACAGGTCAGTGTAAACAAAAAAATATGTGAATGGAATAAAGCTTACATCAAAGCTATAGCAGTCCATCAATCCGTGTAGTAAAGCAGGAGACTCATTTCAAGAAGTTTCAAATACACTACTACAGGGTCACCCCATAGCCTTGCTTTACCACTACATCATCAAGGAGTCACTCACATAGCCACAAACAAACACCCATTTAAACACAACATGGCTCTTTGTCACTCCAGCAGACATCTACTTGTCAAAGCAGTACTGGAGTGGTGGTGTCTAGGTTATACAACCACACTCGAGTGGCTAAGCCCTGGGAGCCAAACTGCCACAACAAAACCATGCCCTTTCACAGACATGACCTCCTGGGAATGGCTTCAGTCACCCTTCACACAACACGCACAAATGCATGTTTTATCAATACTGAAAAATTACTTTCTGGTGGTCATATCTCTCCTCATCTTTCTAGCTAGAGACAGTGAGGCAAGTAATCATACACGTTAACAACATAACATACACTCCATGAAGACCCTTTGGAAAACCTGGTCCAGTCCATGGCCTATCTCAGGAGCTCAGGACTGTTTAGCCATGCAGCCCGAGGAATAACAACAACAAATCATCAAAGCATGAACACTACCAGCCAACTTAACTTTGCCACATTATATTGATAGTAAGTGTAAAATTTGCATTAAATTAAATTGAGAATATATAAAAAATATCACTAAATAAGATGTAAATTTTTTCAAAAGCTTCTGTTTGGTTATTTATGTCCAATTTGTATCTGCTATTTCCCTTTTGAATAAGTTAATGTTTATCTCAGAAAAGCTTCTTTCGTTTTCAAATATGTGATCTAGGACATTATATTTCACAAAGTAAGAGTCCAAATATGATAATTTAAAGTTACACAATTTTCAGTTACTCTTGTTGGTTCGGTTGTGTGGAAAGCATCCATGGGAGTACAATACATCCATAAAATCAATTTGTTTTGAGCAAATGTAGATTCGAGTCTTCAAATAAATAGGTCACAATTTTTTCCCTTTAATGAAATCAAATAATATATTCAGAGCATTAAGAACATGTGATGTGCTTCCTTTTAGCGGTCTATAAAAAGAAGTTAGGTAAAGTGTCCTTATCGTTAATTAATTGTACACAAATACAATAAAAATGTGGCTTCATCATACATTTAGATAAAACACAAGAATTATAGATGTTTGACACACACATGCAAACCTTCCACCATTTCCATCCCTATTCATAATATGTAAGTCATATCCTGACATGTTATACAGTGATACAATAGCATGATCTAGTCTTGCTTTTGAAGGTCCTATGATATCAAACTTTATACTCATATTATTCAAACATTGGTCAATAAATTTGAGAGAGAGGGACCATACAGACCCCAGGGTCTAAGCCAGGTGGTCTGTCCTATTGGTTCGCTAAGAATAAAGCATGAAACACACACGTACATAGGGAGGAAAATACACATGAGACAGTATTACTCACATTTGATGGGTGCCTCAAAGGACTTGGCAACAGTGACCATGACATTGGTGCCAAACACCCAGAAGATGTCATAGACGAAAAGTCCAACAAGTAGCAGTGCCCCAGTCTGGATGTTGTTTAGATGTAGCAGCTCTACCCCGTTGACAGCGAAGGCCAGTCCAAGCAGGTTGTTGGCAATCCAGTGCTGTAAAAGCCTGGCATCAGCTACCCATTCCATGAGGCTTACTGCATAAGGTATGCATAAGGTAACTCATTCTCTAAGAAAATTCTCCTGCCATCCTGAGTTTTATTTATTCCAGGATCCAGTTTCTGTGATTGTGGTTCAGGCATGATTCCAGAATGTATTAATTTTCACACCTATCTCCACAATATTCTTCACAATATTCTATGACTTAAATCAACAATTACATGGTACTGAGGACACCACGGAGAAGGTTGGGAGGATAAGTTTGTGTGGAGCATGAATTAGTATGGAGTGAGCCAATAATAAGACTGGGAGACAGTGATGAGTGATGACAAGTGGAAAGGAACTAGATGTGTGGTGTATTATAGTGTTATGATTAATGGATGAATAAAAGACACGCATGAGTATATTTTTGTGCGAGTAAGGAAGCACACATATGGCCAAATGAAATACCTTTGCAGAGGAAGAAAACAATGGTATCTTAAGGATGTATGGTGAAAAGAACAAACATGGAAAAAAGAAAAACACACTACATGATCTATATATCTATCTATCTATAGTCTCTAATGCCTTGTTCTTTCTGCGAATGTTCCCAAAGAGGATGGCCATGGCAGAAGAAACTCCATCCCTCCATATCCAACTACTCACTCCTTACTTGTTCAAGCCTACTCCTTTATCAACATCTCTTTCATGCATGTACTTCTTTACCCTATTCTTCCATCTTACAACTGGCCTTCCTCTCCTAGGACCCTCAATTTCATTCACACTTTTTTTTCCACAAACTCTTCATCCTCTCAATATGACCAAACCACCTAAAACTATTTCATTTCATCCATTCCACCACTCCACACTTCACTCCATTTGCACAAACTTATAGGTCACATTTTCTATACATGGTTCCATTGCTCTCACCTTCCTATCTTGTCTTGAGATAATATTATTCCTTAGACCTCTCTTTACCTCCATGGACACATACCTGTTTATCAATAGTCTCTGATGCTCTGTAACCATCCGGGAATATCCTCTAAGGGGGTGGCCATGGCAGAACAGCCTCCAAACCTCCTTATCAAAACACTCCTTCCTTGCTAGTTCAATCCCTCTCCCTCTATCAGCAACTCTTCCATGCTTGTACTCCTTTACCCTATCCTTCCATCTTACAATTGGCCTTCCTCTCCTAGAACACTCAATTTCATTCACATGCACTTTTTTCACAAACTCATCACTCTTCCTTCTCTCAAGATGACCAAACTAACTCTAAGTATTTCTTTTCACCCATTCTACTGCACCACACTTCCTTTCATTTGCACAGATTCTCATTAGATTATCATTCATAAACACTTTCATTGCTCTCACCTCACCTCAATGGTTACGTTATTGTCACTGTGCAAAGTAATACAAGATAGAATATGAATACCAACACTGAGATACAAGATAAAACATGGACATAGAATTAAAATCAATGGTCTATAATCCAAACAGTGTAAGTGACTTTATGAGAGGTGCCCGTGTTGTGAAGATAATAAGTGGTGAAAACAATGGAAGTGCTTCAGGAAGTCTGTTATGTGTATCAGGGTGATAAATCTATGATGGAATTGGTCAAGTGCAGTGCTTTGAGGTGGTTTGGTCACCTGCAGAATGGATGGCAATGAAGAAGACCTCCTATAAAATGTAGACATTGTTAGAATACTTTAAAAAAAATACAAAATACAAAATACAAAATCACAAATAAAACACATGGTGGGAATAAGAGGATTGGAACATGAAGGGGAGAGGAGTATGGACAGGAGTACTTTTATAGTCCCCTTGAGGGAGCTCTAAAGTATCAAAATAAATGGACACATACAGACATATAGATAGGTAATGTGACTCACCTTCTTGAAGAGGTACCACACTCCTAGTGAAGAACACACCACTAAGCACACCAGGTCATAGGAGGAGAAACCATAGTTGATGATGTAGTCCTTCTTCTCCTTGTCCCCACGTGAGAGGTGTAGGTGGTAAGTTTCAAAGGGCACTGAAGCTGGCACAAGCCCTGAGATGACGGGCCTGCAGGGAAGGACAACTACTGTGAGGGTGGGCCGGTGGTGTCTTATGGATGAATTCTACACACACTTGTTAACTTGATACTGAAGTTAATACATATTTTTTCATGAATACAATCACGAAAGGCAAATATAAGCTTTCTTTACTATACAAACATGTAATCTGGTCAGAAAAATTAATAGAATAGTAATAGTACAAACCCAAAGACATGGGAGAGGGCCAACACTCCCAAGATGAAGAAGTAGGAGGACAGAAGCAAGTTAATGTAGTCCTTGGAGAATACCTGCAACACACATCTATTGTAACTGACAGCACGGATTATCATGAATAATTGTTGCATCATTACACAACATTATCCCGTTTAATTGAACCCTAAATATCTGATAGCCTTGCATAATCAAATTTTCATGACTGGATTTAATCATTATGCTAAAATACCAAAAATAGGTGAAATCTTAACAATAAAATAGCATGTATCACTAATAAGATGGTTCATCCTTGGTGAGGCTCCTTAATCTACCCCTCACCTGGCAGCTACTCACTTAAATACACACACATACATACACACACACAAAGTTATGTTCACCTTTAATTAACCAAACTATTATTCAGCAACACGGGAATATATAGAAAATTTACAAAAGCAAAACTCATGTTTGGTCATGTGGAGAGAATGGGAGGAAATAGAATGACATGAAGTAGTCCCCTGTTTGTGCTACTTTGTTCAACAGGGCTCTACTGTATTATGGTATGCATATAACAAATGAACACAGTACTAACAATGACGCCTCATCAATCAGACCATAATGACCACCAAAATCCAAGTGGAGTTTAATCCACGTTAACTGTCACGTCACTACAAAAGGAGTAAGTATAATATGTTAAGCATAACAGATGATGCTTGCACAAGTTTTTTAAAAAAAAATAGGAGAGAGAGAGAGAGAGAGAGAGAGAGAGAGAGAGAGAGAGAGAGAGAGAGAGAGAGAGAGAGAGAGAGAGAGAGAGAGAGAGAGAGAGAGAGAGAGGGAGTGAGTGAGAGGGAGTGAGTGAGAGGGAGTGAGTGAGAGGGAGTGAGTGAGAGTGAGTGAGTGAGAGTGAGTGAGTGAGTGAGTGAGTGAGTGAGTGAGTGAGTGAGTGAGTGTGAGTGTGAGTGTGAGTGTGTGTGTGTGTGTGTGTGTGTGTGTGTGTGTGTGTGTGTACGCACCGTGAAGACGATGTAGAGACTGAAGAGTGCCCCGGAGGCTATAATGGGGAACATGGCTGCATCCCTGGAGGTCATGGTGTCCACCTTCTCCCCAGCAGCCTGGAACGACACAAACACTAATTAGAAACTCAATACAAAAAATGAATAATAAATAAACCAATAAATAAATATAAATAAATATATAAAAAACCCACACACACAAATGGTACAACAGCAAATATTAAGTTAAAAAAAAAGAAGGAAATAATCAAACAGACATACATTATATTAGAAAAAAACAACCAGCATTTGAAGAATCTGTTGACAGACTTGAGGTAAAGAAGTAAAATCAACTCATGTTTAGATATCAAAGGAAAAAGATGAAATAAAGGATAAACAAAAGACTGAGACAACAACAGGGCTTGAAAAAATATAACACAAAAAGTTAGAGCAGTGATCAGAAAGAGTGAAACGCTAATAAGGGAGACAGTTGATATGAATAAATCAATAATAATAATAATAATAATAATAATAATAATAATAGGCAAGGAAAAGGAACAAATAAGAAATGAAATAGTCAGAGATAAAGTTGAAATGAACGATTTCATGAAGATCGTAAATAAGATAAAAAATGGAATTATAAGTAGATAAATTTGAGCAGCAAACACAAGCCCAATTAAAGTAAAATCACAAACACAATGGAAGACAATGAGAGAGGATGAAATGAAGAATATATGGACAAGGAAATATCTAAATAAGGAAGCTATGGAGATACTAAAGAAAATCTTAAATAAAAGGGGAAAATGCGAGGATGACTGAAGAAGAAAGGCATTTTTTGTTCAAGGTAGTAAGGCTGAAAGTAAAGAAGTGATAAAGAAAGAAAGGAGACAAGTAAATGACAAAGTATTAAACATTGCAAAACGGTAAAACAATAAACTTTAAATATTGTTCCCATTTATAAGCGATTTAATTTCAACAATAAAAGTTTTTGAAAATATCAATAGGGAAACAAAAAAATAATCAAGTATTACGTTAAGGATACAACAAAAGTCTGTATGATTCATTAAGGCTATCCCAGGGTAATACAATCCCATGCAACAGAAACAGGAGGGTCACAGGTGTGGGATTATCATCAATTCAAATAGGCTGTTATGGCTAGAACTGGTGACTGGTAGTTTTGTAAGTCAGTATCATTAATTCGTACACAATCATTCACTTATGTGTTGATAGCTTCCTCAAAGGTTATACAATAAAGGAGATTCAATAACTAAGTGTGTTATCCAAGGTTCACCTGGACACACTCCTTGACAGGTGTACATATTCTCACACCCTCTAAGCCAGTGGTTCCCAAACTTTTTCAGCTTGTTACTCAATTTAATATGCCACATTAGGCGTGTTACCCCTTTCACAAAATGTTGTCAATATTGATGTATATGGCTATATTAAAACACTAGATATATTTCTTTTGTCATCCCTCCATTACCACCGAAAAACTATTATATTATCCCCAGTGGGTAAATTACTACCAGTTTGGGAACCACTGCTCTCAGGCATTGCAACATAATATTTCTCGCATCACACACAGACCCCACACACTAAAATGGACTCTGAACCTTTGTTGTCTACATGATCACAGAGGAAAATGTAAAAATGGCAATAAATCATCACTAATTCCAGGTTTGATTAGGGTTGTTTTTTTTTTTCTCTCTCTCTCTCTCTCTCTCTCTCTCTCTCTCTCTCTCTCTCTCTCTCTCTCTCTCTCTCTCTCTCTCTCTCTCTCTCTCTCTCTCTCTCTCTCTCTCTCCGTTCTTCTGTAACATTTATACATAATGAACGTATCAAAGCCGTACATATAATTCCATCTTGCGTTTTGGGCGTAACTATGATAAAAATAATTATATAAAGACATTGCTTCAGTACTTATGTAATGCTGCTACTACCTAACAACACCAATATCATAACTGCCTCCAGTAGGAAGGCGTGAGGTAGTTCTATGAGGAGAAAAAATAGAGAAAGTGAAAAAGTTTAAGTATTTGGGAATAATGCTACACAAACATGAGATGGAAGGGGAAATAAGAGAGAGGGCTGTGAAAGGCAGGTGTGTCATAGGGTCACTTGTAGGGATTATGAGAAGGAGGAATATATCCATGGAGGTAAGGAGAGGGTTAAGGAACAGTATTCTTCTGCCAACACTGACGTAAGGATCAGAGATTTGGACATGAAATAGGGCACAGCAGTCAAGAGTGCATGCATGTGGCGTGACAAGATGAGAGGGTGAGAGCAATGAAGGTGTGTGTGTATGAATGATGTGGTACATGCAGTTCAATGTGCTGCAGTGGAATGGGTGAACATTTTTTTTTTTACATCTTCACCAGAATGCTCTAGAGAATTCAGGGTTATATATTTGCATTACCTGATGCATTTTGAGAAGGTTTTCTTTAATCACATTTTCGTCGCAAATTCTTAGTTTGTGAGATATTCAATATTTTCTGTGAGAACTCTTCGAAAAATTAAGTTTTGTTTTGTTTGAACAAGATTCTGTTATTTGTCAATGTAGGTTAAGATTTGGTTAATATGAGAGTATGGATAGGGATGACAGGTGGGATGGCTAAACATTGGATTATTCCAAGAGTGGGAGACAAGGAGCTGCCTCATGTGGGTCACCAACTGGCCTCTTGCAGTCTCCTCATTTCTTATGTTCTTATGTTTTTTATGTAATATTGGTTAGGTTAATACAGAAGCTATCAAATGTTCTCTATGACCAAAAGTAGAGAGTTGGACGAGGTGCAGTCCCAAGATGCAGACGTAAACAAACGTCATTATGGTGAAGATGTAAAATTTTACCCAAAAATATAACCCTGAATTCTCTAGAGCATTATGGTGAAGATGTAAAATATATATATATATATATATATATATATATATATATATATATATATATATATATATATATATATATATATATATATATATATATATATATATATATATATATATATATATATATATATATATATTTTTTTTTTTTTTTTTTTTTTTAACCGATTCCTACATCCCGCCTGTCTTGAGGCCTCTCCTGGCCATCCCGTGACGACCAGGTGTTCATCTCCACGAACACTTTTTTTTTTAATCTTTTTTTTAAATCAACCCACTAAACTTTTTTGTGACCTGGATCCATTTAACCTGCAACACTCCGTTAGTATTAAGCATTAGTGGGTAATTATTCCTGCAGAATACATCCAGAAATCTTACACCAGAGCACCAACCCAATATGTAGTGTTGTGGTGATGATAACCTGGAGTTGAAGTGTAATAAGGCCTCAAGTTAACCGGGATGGCAACCCCTCAGCCTCTCCACCCTCCACCATGATCCATCCACCGCTGCTCCACCAACACAGTCACATGAAGTGTGGGCGGCGGGACTAACATGAACTAGATGCAAGGGTGTGCCCAGAATGCTACAAGTACCCTGCAAGGTGCATGGAGCCTGCCCTGACCCAGGGGTGTGACGGGACGGGTGAACAGCTGTTACCTTCTGCTGCTGCTGATGCTTCACGGAGCGGAAGGATCCACACACAATGGGCAGCAGAGCCATCATCACCAGGCTCCCATACGCCAGGGCCATACCCTCTGGCGTAGAGGGAACCTTTCCCGTGCCGTTGACTGCTGCCTGGGAGTCATTGAGAGATCCTTGGGTCACATTCTCAAGCCCATGGGCTATCACTTCCTCTACGTCCGCCATCACTGTCACTCTCTCATGGGGGTGACACTTTAACAAAAGTTTGTTTATATGCTCTACATATATATCTTATCATTCATCACAAAACAAACAATTATCTATTATCAATTTTATTTGTAGTTGTTTGTGTGTATGTAAACTTAAATCCCAACAATTATCAAAAACTTTTTTTGTATTTCTTCCTAAAAAATCTACAGTTTGATCTTATTATATTCAACAAGAATTTACATATGTATTTATTTATGTCTGTTTTACAGTTTATTCCATATACATTGTAAATAGTCACATTTTAAGGAAAAATACATAAATAGAAAGATGCTATGCCGTCAGCAGACGACGTGTCACGCGGGAAGATTCGTGTCCCAACATTTTTTTCAGGAATATAAGAGATTGATTATTCAACTCAATAGATTATTTTTTTGTTTCAAATAGGACACTCCAATTAAAAAATATCAAATATTACCACTATTAAACATCATATATGCAATTTTCACAACATTTATATTTTCCATTTATAAGGGATTTCCTTGCTTTATTTTCCCAGATGGGTTGGATGACTGGGAAATTCCCAGCCATCCAACTTAATACCTGTCACAAATATTCCCAGTGGAAATGTTTGTGACAGGTATTATGAGGCATGGAGGTGTGCAAAATGGAAATAAATCAACGTGTGGAAGAGAAGAGAAAAGAAGAATGGCTAAAGAGAATGAGTAAAAAATAAATCAACACAGGAATGCTATGGAGAGAAGGATTAACATTGTAAAAAAGTTTATATAATGGTAGCTAGGGAGGTGATTTATTTTCAAGAGCGTGGACAAAAGTCTTTAGAAGTGAATACTGAATACTGAGTGAATAGTCGTGTGTAAAGATGAAAGAATAGCGGAAGTATGTTATGTATGATGTGTGAGAAAGGGATGGATGAAACGGTGGAATACTTGATGTTGGAATGCGATAGGTATGGGTATGCAAGAACAAAGATGTTAAGGATAGTAGCAGAAGAGACAGGAGTGCAAGAATGGAGTGAGATGAGAGAGAATTAAGAGTGTCAT
Source organism: Cancer borealis (assembly GCA_036785275.1). Taxonomy (NCBI): domain Eukaryota; kingdom Metazoa; phylum Arthropoda; class Malacostraca; order Decapoda; family Cancridae; genus Cancer; species Cancer borealis. The sequence continues at coordinate 79,672 of JAXIVD010000596.1, read as the reverse complement.
GACAGTAGGCTGATGGAGTATCTGATGGACTGAGGACTGAGTGGAGGAAAGACATTCGTGTGGTAAAGTGTGAAAGAATGTTTAGAGAATACATGGAGAACACGAATTAGAGAGAATGAGAGGCAGGCGCGACATAATGATGCTGGCAGAAGTAAGAAGGAATGTAATGTTTGCAGTTTCTTGACACTAACTCATTATTTTTATTTTTCCAGCAGGTGTGTGTGGGAGGACATCGATCTAAAGACCACAACGACAGGAGTTACCGACTTACCGCTACAAAAGCCTGACGTATAAAGTCACCCGCGACATCAATATCAATATCACTATCAATATCAATGCAGTGGGTGACATCTAACCCAAGTCCAAGTCTAAGTCCATCCCACACCCCTATACACTACGAAAAATAAAATAAAAAAGAGGAAATTATTATAATAGAAAAATAAATTATTCTATTCAAGATGAACAAAAAAACGTATAAGTAGAATTATTGGTGGTGTGACTGTCCCGAGTTTAAGATTATTTCCTCGTCCATGGTGGTGGTGGTGACTGACGAGTGTCGGCTGCAGACCAATAAGTGTGTTACAGTAAAGAAACAAGAAGGAAAAAAGTGAGAGTAGAAGGAGTACCTAAGAAGTAATACAAAGGCCATTTAAACAAGAACTGAGAAAATACTTAAGATTATCAAGAATATATTTACATTTATATAATAGAACCCCGCAAGACATCATAACAAAAAAGGACTATATCTGAGCAAAAGAGAGGGAGGAGGGCGTTGCAAAGGATAATATCTATCTCCCTGAACTCAACTGAACTTTGAGAGGTACCATCAAGAAAATGTGGAGTGACTAATCAGTATTGTTTTAATATATAATGTTATGTTGGTCCTGAATCCTTCCTTTTGCTTATTACTCTTCTCATGTCTCCTTTCTGTTCCTCTTTACTTGCCTTAATCTTCTCATGTATCATTTATGTTCCTCTTTACTTCCTTTACTCTTCTAATGTCTCCTTTCTGTTCCTCTTTACTTCCCATGTCTCCTTTCCGTTCCTCTTTCCTGGCCTTACTTATGATATTCTCACCCCGGTAATCTGCTTTCCCAATTTAATGATTATTATGCTCGGAAATAAGCGTATAATTTCTGTTTTCCTTTGTAACGAGTTATATTACTGTTCCATATTTTGTTAAACTGTTTAGAGTATGTTCAGGGAAGGTAGACAAAACAGGTGATTAGTATTTAGGATCATATAAATTGTTATCGTATTTTTTTCACAATGTATTACCCATCATTCCAATATTTACCTTAACCCCTTCTCACCACCACGTTAGCAACAGTAAAATCAACAAGATTTAGGATAGGTTACTGATAAGGTTAGGACTAAATGTGGTGCTAGATTTCGTTTAGGAAACCCATTCTTCTTACGTTACCGTTGACTGTACATGTATATGGCATTAGGAAAGGGGTTGGATAAATTTTGGAAGTATCACAAGAAAAATGTTGTATAATGATATGAAACATAAAAAAAATAAATAAGGTGCAAGCACTAGACATTTCCCATTTGTTATAGCACTAAACCTTAGCACCAGAAAACTCACCTTTAAAGTGTAAAGTCAATATTGTAACAAATTATAGACATAGGTAAATCTTCAGTACAGAGGCTAAGCAGCAGAATGAAACTATTTGCAGTTTCAACCAATGAACAACTTTATGATGCGTTTTTTTTTCTGAAATAGGTAGAAGCAATTGATTTTACACTTAATTTTCGTTGCAAAACTAATAAAGTTCAATAATATGCGAGACCTTAGAGTGGGCTAAGTTTTAGAGCAAAGAAATCCGTGAGTCCCATCCCTCTCTATTCAACTCTTGTATTTTTCCTTTGTTCTCTCCCTTAATTTTTGCCTTTTTCCATCCTCTCATTTAATTCATCTTAAGTCTCTGTATACACCACTCTCTTCCTCTTCTCCATGTGGTTTCCTCACTTTACTCTACTTCAATTTTCTCATAATTTTTTCCCTTCCTCCCTCTCTCATTATCCTCCTTCAATTACCTTATTTGCTCCTCCCTCCCTGTCTCCATACCCTGTCTCCATATCTCTCTCCTTCCATCTTTCCCATCCATCAGTCTCTCATTCCTTCCCTCCTTCCCCAGATAACAGCACCATGGCCACCCCCATAGA
>JAXIVD010000596.1:57500-72500 GCA_036785275.1 Cancer borealis | reverse complement strand
ACCATCAGTTCTAACCTTTTTCTTTTCTTCCAACTTGATAGCACAAACTCCATCACATTCCAACTTTATTTTGCCACTGGTCACTAAGGGACATGGACACTCCTTACGCTGCCTCTTGCAAGGACAGCGAACAGTCACCCGCTTGTGGCAATCCTGTGGCTTGCTGCACGGTCCACTGTGACATTCTTTGCTGCATCGATGGCCACATGACACCTGCATTGCAAAGCTTCCTTATAAAGATCTACTGTCCTTAATGGCAGTTGAGGAATGACAGATTAAAACAGATGATGATCATTATAATATCCTTGACAAAATGTATCACAAATGCAACTTTACTATCAAAACCTATGAATAAAAAGTAACTAAATCTTGTTTATGAGTAAACAGCAATATCTGAAACACTGATGTTATGGATTTACAAGTCTATCTATCTATCTATATACTTGGCTGTTATCCCCTTAAACGGGGTTAGCCAAGACACACCAGGGTTCGTGTAGATATTACTCTTTCCTCAAACTCTGCGCCTTGTCTTTTCATAGGAAAGTAAACAGAGGAGGGGTTTCCCAGACCCTTCACTCAATCCCTTTTTTCACCTCTTACTAATCACAGGGGTTACAATATGTGGTAGAATTCATGTAGATCCCACCACAAGTTACAAGTAAATATAGTTAATTAGATGTGAAAGAGTCTGACAACAACTTTACTTGTCTATCTATCTAATACCTTGCTGAAATCCCTTAAAATGGGACGAACCAAGACAATACACATATGTACATACACCCATACATACATACATACACTCCTCTCACTTAGCACCTTGAGTCATGGGGCACCCCACCTAACACAGTGCAAAGTTTAGTCAAGTAAATGGGGCCGAGGGTGAGGATCTCATCCATGACAGGACTTGGTTGGTTTACCCCTGCTACTTCATATGTGACACAGACCTTCTCCCTCCCCACACCTGATCTGATCCGCAAGTTACATCAGATGTGCGGGAACCTCCTCCAAGGATAGTTAGGGCTGGGACATTACTCATGCATTTACTACTGCTCTCACATCTTTCATGCATAATCATCCTTCCTTGCTCCACAGATATTCCACTTTCATTCTACGCTCTTTTTATACTGTTCATTCATCTCATTCAAGGCCTTCCTCTCAACCTCACACTTCTAACATCAGATCCCATTATCCTCTTCACAAACCAGTCCTGCTTTCTTTCCATGTGTTCAGACCACCTCCACTCACTCTGCTCTGCTAGAATAACTAACTCTCTCTTAACACCAGTTCTCTTTCGCACCTCCTCATTCCACATGTGATACATTTGTGTTACTCTGCACATACTTCTAAGACACCTCCTTTCCATTACAATCAATTTCTTTTCTGCTACTCCCATACTCAAAGTTTCATTCCCAAATAGTGCAGTTGGCACAACTACTCCTTCATACAGCCTTCTCTTTACATTAATTTTCATCTCTCTGCAACTGGACATTTTTTTCATTTCTCCAAACATTCATTCATCCTACTATCAACCATCTAGTGCACTCAATTAATGTTACTCTTACTCTCATTCACTTTCAGTTTCCTCCTTATACACACTCGTAAAATGTTCTCCACCAGCTGACACAATTTCTCCTCTGAATCCACAACCAATGCAGTATCATCAGCAACCATTAGCCGATTCAAGTTCCACTCTCTATCATCAGCAGTCACCAAGATGAAAGCTCTACGTAACATTCTTGCATTTACCTCCCTTATATTTTTCACACACCTGTCTCGCAGCAAACACCTGATTTATACAGCCCCTTCCTCTTCTAAAGCCACCTTGTTCCTCACAAATAACACCTTCTGTTCTCTCTCTAATCCTCTTGATTAGTACCATATAGTTCACCTACTTCACTCAGCAGACTTATAATACCCTTAAAACTAGTATATTCACACCATTATCTTTACCTTTATACACATGCACTTTCCCAGTCAACTGTTACCATACTGATTATAAAACACATTCAACAACTTTACTAACCACTCAATTACACTTGTACCACAACTTTTCACACATTCTACAGCACACAAATGCATGAACTACAGTCATAATAATCAGTAAGTTATTCAGTCTAAAAAATGATATTACATATTGAAGACCTACCAGTTTGTTGCACTGGTTCTTGCAGCTCAGCATCCCTTCCTTTTCCTGTGGGGTGCCAGTGGTGAAGGAATGGCAGGCCAGGTAAAGGAAAGTAAGTGTGCAGTGGCACTTAGTCTTCACCAACAACTTGCATGCAGAGCACTTCCCAGGGTGACATCGCTTCCCACACTCATGAGTGCAACCTTTAGGTCGTGCCTAAAAAATATAATTATATAAAGATGAGTGTTTATTACCAAAGTTTCTACTTTCTATGATTTGTACGATTTGTACAGGGTGCCCTTCTCTTCTCCTCTAGGGGCCTAGGAGCTAAGTGAGAGGAGTGCCTGTGTATGTATGTATGCATGGTATGGTTGTGTATGCATGCCTTGCCTCAACTATCCTGCTTTAGGGGGATGTCATCCTTGTATATCGATCAGTAAATAGATGATGATTTACTGTGATACATCACTGACATGTATTCAAACCACCATGTGCAAGCCACTGCAAGCCCTAGATCTGTGTCCCCTTCTGGCAGATAAAAAGAATATAAAATCTCTTCTGAGGTCACACAATGCACAATGGGTAAATCTACAATGCTTACTAACCTTAGAACAAAGTGCTTCACAAGAGGCACAGTTGGTGCCGGCCTTGCGAGAATCAAGGGCACCCTCTACAATGTGACATTCCTGTTGGCAGGTGTGGTTGGTGCAGGCCAATTCCCGGCCACACTTTCTTCCACAGGAGTAAGGACGTAAATCACTGCATGGCCAGTTTGGATTCTCGTGGTGACCAAAGCAAGTTGTGGGCACAGGCACCTGATCAAATGATGAGATACATTCAGAGTTACATCTTCACCTTATACACAATGTACATGCCTGAAAATGTGGTGATGCCAGAATACTGATTCTTCCCACCCTGAAACAATAAAGCTCACCTGGCATGGAGGACATGGCTGCTTCTGGATCTCAATATGAGGGGGAACAATGGGTTCCCAAGGACCAGCACGCTTCTTTTTGTCCACCACCTGTAATATCAAATGGCCTTGATATACAAACTTACAAACATCTACTTCATCCATAGCTCCATGGGTAGGTATATATATATCTTAGAGAAAGTTATTGTTTTGCATTGTTTGGTTGTATGAACACTTAGCATATTCAACATTCTTCTTATTCTTTTTTCTAAATGTAGAGGAGTCTGGTAAAGGACTAAAAATAATAAACTATCTATGTATCTGACTTATATCCCCATTAAAAGGAGGTAGCTAAGACAAAGCAATTAGGGTTCAAGGAGACTTTACTTCCACCCTACCTCTCAGTACCTTTCCTTTTTGTAGGAGAGAATACAGAGGAGGGGCTTCTCAAAATCCTCACTCCGTCTCTTTTTGTCACCTTCTACAATCTGCAGGGAATACAGCAGCAGTATTCTTAGTCCCCACTACAGGGCTGATAATAACAATAACAGATTTCTTTGTCAATTTCATAACTATTATGACATCTTCAAGATATTACATAAGTAGGTCTATCTATCTATATACTTAGCCAATATATCCTCAAAGGGGGTAGCTAAGATAAGGCATTTTTGGTTTCGGGGAGACATTACTCTCCCCTCCCCCTCTGCACCCTCTCTTTTTGTGGGAGAGAATACAAAGGAGGGGTTTTCCAGATCCCTTGCTCCATCCCTTTCGGTAGCCCTTGATGATCCACAGAGAATACAGTGGCAGTATTCTTGCAGACCCCACCACAGGGCTGACATTAGCAAGTAATAAAACATAATATTATACTGGAGTCACTCATACCTTATTAAACCCACAAAACCTACATAGAATAATAGTTTTGCACTGAACTCAATGTACATAATGGAGATAGCAGCAAGAAAAGATTAGAACTACACATTCAACAAGTGGCAGGCAACTCACTTTGACAGGAACTGCATGGTGGCATGAGTGTGGACACTGGTGACCACAGGACAGCTTGAGGTCACACACCATGCGACATGTAGGACATGGCCCTTGGTGGCACTTGTGCTTCTTCCGTTCAGGGTGGTGGCACTCTGGAGGTTGCCTGCAATACAACATAGCCTGAGAACCTTCTTCAACTATTTTTTGATACACACACACATAAGGACATATACCCAGTCAGTCTTATCCCTGATTATATTCTTAAATTATGCAGACAAAATGCCAGATGTCTGAGTAGGTATCTATATTATGTTAAAAGATGATTCTATGTTTATGAAACATTGTAAATATCAACTTCTGTGAATAATTACAAATAGGTTTGGGAAAGTTGTAAAAGTTAAGTCAAATGATACCAAGATAAGCTGGAAAAAAGTCTGCTCGTACTGTATACAAGGAGAGAAAAGGGATAATTAATGTTGAAGGGTTATTGAGACCCAAACAAGTGGACAAAAAATTTGATGGGAGATATGATAGGACAAGAGCATAAGTACAAAATATGTCTATAAAAAAATTCACAGCTTCCTAAACAGAATCACTAATGGATTGGAAGCAGAGGCAGTGTGAACAAAGAAGATACAGGTAACTTGTTTTACATGAGCCCTAACATGATGATTGCTTTAATTAGACTATTTTTTAAGAATAATGTGATGCAATCCAAATAAAAAAGTGTTTCTTGTTTATTATTATTGTACACTTGTTTTGTTAGGGGCAGCACCATGTCTGATTTAACTCAAAGTCTTAATAAAAAAATTTTTTATAGTGTCTCATGAATAAAGGAATAGAGTTTAAATGTATTTGCGCTATATTGGAAAATTATGTTTACATAATGCAAAATTTCAAATACGCGAATGCTTCAGGAACACAATACTCACATAAATTGAGAGGTACCTGTATATGTAAACATTTATCTTAAATTCAAACTGTACAATAACAAGTGTGAAGGCAGGATATAACAAGTAAGTTCAAACACCATGTATCTACTACATATAACACAACCCACACTTACACCATCACCTATACCTACACACCTGCAAGGCTGGTAGCACTTGGGTGGACGAGCGGTCTTGTGACGGCCACAGGGGATGGTGATGGAGGTCTTGCCACACCTGCAGGTCAGTGTGTGGGTAATGGAGCACGGGTAACAAGGCCCCTGGTGGCAGCGACTCCCACAGCGGTGAATGCGGCAGCCCAATGTTCGGCCACACTGCTGCTCACACCGTGGACACTCCCCAGCACAACACTGTTCTTGGTCAAAGGTACACTGTGTTATATCTCAACATCTTACCTCCTTACCACTTCTCATAAACCCTACCTAGTTAATATATCCTCCATTCCTTACATTAACATGATATTAAATATAAGAGTTTAAGATGCAGTAAAGCAATCACTGTAAACACTTAATGAAAATAAAAGAAATATAGTAATACAAGCTTAAGCTTGCCTTTTCCTGCAAATGTGAAAAAGCATAAAAAAAAAAAAAAAAAAAAAAAAAAATATATATATATATATATATATATATATATATATATTAGGGCATAAAAGGAAAATATAAATTAAATAAATGTCATGCTCTTACAGTCAATAACATTTTCAATAACATCACATTCAATCTATCTATAGTCTCTGATACCTTGTTCTCTCAGGGAACGTCCTCCACAAGGGCAGTCACAGAACCTCTCCCTATCCATACACTCTGTCCTTGCTTGTCAAAGTCCTCCCACTCTATCACCGCCTCTTTCATGCATGTACTTCTTTACCCTATCTTTATATATTAAAACTGGTCTTCCTCTCCTATTAGTTTATATATTGATCTGTGTTGGATGGGGTGCACTTCTCTTCTTCTTTAGGGACTTAGGGACTAAATAAGATGAGTGTATGTATGTGTGCATGGCTGTGTGTGTGTGTATGTGCATATTGTTTTGGCTAGCCACCTTTAGGGGGATAACAGCCTGGTATATAGAGATAGATTTATCTTTTATATCTTGCCTGTTTTACCCATGGGTGTAGCGCTTAATATTTTTAGTCTCTTGGAGGAAGTACTTGATCCACACACACACACACACACACACACAGACACACACTCATCCACCTCAGATGTGTGTGTGTAACCTGTCCTACGCTGAGACTTGAAACATACAAAAAAGAGGGAGGGTTACCTTCCTGCTGCAGGTGTGACGGCCACAGTCCCTCAACTTCTTACATTTGAGCTCACAAACCAATTCCTTGCTGCAGGCAGTCTCTTTTTCCCGAGCCCTGCATCGGCACCACTTGACCCGGAACTGTAGGCACTGCAGACAGAGGTAAAAATTTCAGGCAACAAAACTAATAAATACTTTAACAGTTTCTGTGACATAAATGAACCAGGGTATTTTCACTGTTTTCTACTTTCTACTAATATTTTACACCACTAAGATACTGACTATTACCATCATTAATATCCAAAGCCCAGTTGATAAAGAAAATAAGCACAAGATTCAAGTTAAATAACAATACTTACATAAGCGTCTATCACCTACTGGCTTGAGGTTTTAACATAACATTTTCAGGCATCCTTACTGTTATTTTCAAGCCATCTACTATTTCACACCAGTGACTAGATACTGAACATTGCCAACTTTATAATCCGAATTCCCTTCCCTTGACAAACAAAATTATTTGCAAACCTCAATTATTTGCCGTGGGATGAAATTAATTAATAATGTCTAGCAAAGTATGAAGACCATTGCCATTGTTCTCATTCTACATAGAATAATTGTTCAAAAGTAGAGTTGGAAAGGCATCATTGGAAGTGAAAACAAGGTAGTATTCAATACTCTGGTATGACGGTGAGTGTTTAACTATAACCAATTTCAATATTCAATTCAAACAAAAATGTTATCCTAATCACTATTTCATATATTTACAACATAATTTATATGAATCATAGACTATTTGCAAATTTCAATAATTTGTAAGTCGGATATTCCTAAATGGTTTTGAAAGCAAGGCCAGCTGTGTAATCTCTCAAAAGACACAATCACATTATTATGTCCATATATCAATGATAATTATGATGTGTACTTCACGTAAGTGTTGAACTTAGGAATGTGCATAATGGTAATGCCTCTCCACAGGCACACACAATGTATGAAAGCAGAGTACCGTAGGGCAGGTTCCTTTGTGGCAGCGTTCAGCACATAGGTGAACTCCACAGGCTAATTCTTTTCCACATGTATCTCCACAGCTAGGGATTTCTCGGGTGCAGGGGAGTGTGTGAGAAGTTTTGCCACACGGACATGTGCGCAACCCACTGCTGGGACACAGACCACATTCCCCTTTATGGCAGACTTGCTGGCACTGATGATTACCACAGCTGTGTTGCTTGTTGCACACCTAAACATGGGATAAAAAATATCAATGAAACAAATATTCAAATCTATACTCATACGTTTGCAGCTTATGATGCAACGACTAACAGGAACAAAGAGTGTACCTTATTGCAGCGCCAGACTGGCTGAGCACACTCCCGCAGCTGAGTACTTCCACCACAGGAGCATGGCTGCAGACTCTTCCTTGGACAAGGAGAACAGTTGCCTGGATGGCAAGGCTCCTGACACGGGTGCTGACCACAACTTAAGGTGCGCCCACACGGCTGACCACACGACCAGGTCTTAGTTGAGCATCGTCTTGTCTTGGGGGGCTGCTGGCCACAGTAGCATGAATTATTCACATTCTTTGGGCAGGGAGGGCAAGGACCTAGAATATGTAGTAAAATTCAGCAATTAAACTATAGCAAAACCATTTCCATATTCATATCACCCTGATGAAACATTACACTAGATCAAACAATACTAGCAACATGAAAAGATAAAAATAAGCTTGAGTATGTTATATTATAATGAAAACTAAATATTTGATTGTTCACTATTAAGTAATTAGCCCTGCTTGCTTTCTACATCAGCATTATTAATTTGAAAGGCAGGTTCCATATTTACACATATGAGAATGTCACCTACTGCCAGCTTGCCAACATATGAGAATGTCACCTACTGCCAGCTTGCCAAATCAAGCAAACAAGTACAACTTGTGTGTCAATACCTTTGCTTTCTAAATCCTTCCCCAGGACTTTATCCCATGGCTTCCTTGGTAAACCTATCTTCTATTTTCTTTCTTTTAAGCTATGGAACTCAATCCAATACCTGTCATTTACTAGCCGAACAAGGATGTCTGCAAATTAGGGTTACATTCATATCAGTTTAAATATTGTTCATAGACATATGACCCATTTCACTAGGTGTTCTACAGTCCTCTTCATTGAAGTTTGCCAACAATAATCACAGACATGAGGTACACGTTTAAGCATGAAAACTTTCTACTCATTAAAATTCTAGAAGTGTTGGTTATCTCTGATGTTTCATGACTTTCCTAAGACATTTTGGCACGGAGTCTACAAGCTTCTAAAACTTATATGGACACATCTAATGAGTGGCTGCTTCAAGTTAGGGAGCTGTATCCTTGGACTGCAGGCCTCTCTTTATGATCGTTCAAAAGTTTTCAATTGATGATAAATATGAGACATTCCCAGACTAATCCTAGGAATTGGGTACACATAGCCATGATGCCAGTGAACGATGGATTTCACTGTATGACAAGAAACACTGTATTGTTGGAACACCTTGGCACATTTATCAAATGAGCTGGTTAGGTAATCACACTGGAGATCCAGATCGGAATACTGATTCAGTCTTATTTCTAGACAACACCACAAGTTCACCTACACCAAGGTTCTGTCCACATTTAGAAACTATGGTAAATGTAATCTTGGCACTCCACAAAACAGAATGCCACTGTGAACTCTATGCTGTTTCTGCAGGTGAATGAGAATAGGCTTGCAACAAGGATGGCAGCTCCTGTACCTGAGGTGATAAGGAACTCGACTCACAATCCTAAGAGACACTTGTTGCACCAACTGTCTGTTATCTTTTTCACCTCTCTTACAGACAAATTAAGATTTGTCTCTTTCCCACTTGACAATATTTGTAATATTATTTAAAGTCTTTCTGGTCTTTCCTGGGCAAGTCTTGAGGAGTGGTGTGTATAAGCTCCCACCATTATGAAAATGCTTCACCTAATTCTGCACAGATTGCACACTACCATTAATTCCTCTAACAATTTCCTTTGTTGGGTGTCCCCAGCTTATACACTCAAAATCTGCAAAATAATATCATGAAGCAATGTCTTGTTCTTGTCCACAATTAAGCTAAGAACACAAAAAACTGAGGCAGGTAGGGAGCAAAATGACGCAGAAATTCAGAACCATTCAATATGCAAAATGACACAGAAATTCAGAACCATTCAATATGACAGCCAAACGCTGACTAAGTTGGTAAGACCTCTTCCTCCCTCAATGATTCACTCACTTATGCCATGCTTGAGGCTGCCAAACTGTATTTATATATTTTGTACCATATCTAGGGTGGGGTATAGTTGGCCCTTGTAGTTTTCGGCCCCTTCACCTGGCAAGCTTCAATGAAGAGGACAGTAGTAGTAGTAGTAGTATGCTCATACTTTAAATCATACTGAAACTACCAAATAAAAGAACTGTAAATTTCTATAGCTCTGATAATAAAAATGACGAGTGAGAGTAACTCACCAGGATGGCAGAGGAGAAGACATGTATGACCACACAAAGGCTTTAACTTCCTCCCACAGACCTCTCCACAAGAATGGGGAGGTAGCCAAGGATCAAATTTTGGATCAATTACTTTGCCACAGAAACAAAGATACCTGGTGGGGATGGCTCTTTGGCTGTACTGGTTACGGCACTTGGGGCTGTGGGCAAGGAAGATGAAAGGAATTGCTGTTAAATAGCTCAGCTATCTGGTGACACTTTATACATATAATATTCATGAATTGTAAGATATTCAGTCTACTATAACATTCTACATTAATTTTCATACAGAAAAGGAGTGACAGTTTCCTAAGACAACATTATATTCTTTAGTCTCTGATGCCTCATTCCCTCCAGGGACATCCCCCAAAGGGATGGCCACGGCAGAAGCATTCACTGACATCAACTCACCAGCACCAGGAAAGGCTGGACTGGACAGCCCTTGGGTCAAGGATACTGTCAGCCTGAGCTTCAGACATCTGGAAGATACTATCCTTGGCCCACTTTTGGATGCACTGAATGTGGAAGCTACTGAAGCACTCTCCACAATTCCATACCTGTTGGAGAAGAACCTTTCACCCTTCTGTTTCTAATGACTAATGACTTATAAATATGTATTGGCTTAATGTTTTCCTTTCACAGCCATATCTAACCTTCTATTCCATAGATTAATTCTCTTCCAAACATACTGATCCCAGTTAGCATTACAACACAATGCTTCTACATACAATACCTTGTCTACTTACGGGATCAAGACGCTTTATGCTGTCGATGCAAATAAGGCAAACGAGGGTACCACTCTTCACAGCCTCTTGTAGGTACTGTTGTGTGCGGCCATCTGTCCCTTGGCCTCCATAGCTCTGATACACTCGGTCTGCAAGGAATGTCCAAGAGTTCAACCCAATGATCCAGTCACAATACTAGATTACTTTCTATCAACATCATGTAATTGGCAACTTCAGGAATAGTGGTGATACTGACAGATATATCATGTAATATTGTGAAAAGGCTTGATGTATATGGTTTCAAGATTAACCTTGCACATTATAAAGCATTGCAAAATTCATTCTAGTAGCACATACTAATACAGCTAATGTATCATATCAGCAATTCTTCCAGTCACCAAAATGACCTTGAAAGGTTACATAAGGCCCTATGTCAATGTCCTTCAATCACATCTCTTCCACAAATAACTGACCAATAATTTTTCCTTCCTCCAGGTCATCCTCATCTTCATCCTCATCTGCATCCTCAACCACGTCATGCTGCTCCAAGTAACGGTCCACAGACGCCTGGATCTTCATGCAAGCCTCGGCAAACTTCCTCTCCCCAGGACTGTGTGATAATGTACACTGTAACTACAATAATACACAATTCCACACTTGGCTGAAAAGGGACAAGAAAATGGCCAAGCTGCAAGTCTACATTGTATTGACTTTCTTACATGAAGCCACCCAATTCATGGTATTCTAAACAAATAACTCATTATAACGATCTATCTATCGGTATGTGTACATGGCTAAAATCCCCTTTAAAGGGAGTAGCTGAGACAAGGTGTATTTAAGGTTTGGGGTGAATCTAATCTGCCTTTCCCCACTAGGCCCTATCTTATAGTAGGAACAATATGAAGGAGGGGTATATATATATATATATATATATATATATATATATATATATATATATATATATATATATATATATATTTATATATATATATATATATATATATATATATATATATATATATATATATATATATATTATATATATATATATATATATATATATATATATATATATATATATATATATATATATATATATATATGAGGTGGTATGGTCATGGAGTAGCTCAGTTGCTTCATAAGGAACTTAAATTAGAGCATGAGTGTGATTATAGAGAAGGATGGCTCCAAAGTTTTAAGAAGCACCATGGAATTTCCATGCATATAGTGTGTGAAGAAAAGCAATCCAAAACCCATAAAGAAGCTGCAGAGTATTTGGAAGAATGAGCTGGTTCGGCAAAATGTTCCATCTAACAACACTTTGGAACCAAGGGGGTTGGTAAATCAGTGGTGTACTTGTAAATATACAATGCTCACTCACTTGCTTTCCTTTTTCTCTTCCTTCTTAGCAACAGGTGTGCTGATCCTATTAGCCTCACGCTTTGAGGTCGCACAGCCACCTTCACTACTGTTGAGGGCCCAGAATCCATCACTTTGTGTAGTAACTTTTTTCTCATTCTTAGAACCTCCCCATGCACCTCTTCCTCCTCTTTTTCCTTTTCCTCTTCCTGGGCCACGATCTCCCATCTGAAACAATAAAAATGTTAGTATGACTATAGTGAATATTATGTGGGAAGATTATGAAGAAACATCAAAACTGTACATACGTAACTATTTTAAATAACACAAATAAGTTCAAACACCACTATCAACTTTATTTAAAATAATCAAACTTGACTTCATGTGTTCATAATAGATAATAATCTTGGAAGCATCTTCCACCTTCATTGGTTTTCAAGTCAACCTCGATGAAACAATGTTGAAGTCATTATACATAACTCTAGAGAGGCTCCACTTGGAACATTCAAATCGTTGGATGTCTATAAAAGATAAGGAATGTGGATGCTGTTGAATCTGCTCAGTAAAGGGCCACCAAACTAGTGTCAACAGTGAGAAATCTGCAGTATGAGGGGAAACTTAATGACACCTACCCACTCAAATATATAGATCAAGAGGGGATACGATTGAGACCTTCAAAACAATAAATGGTGTGTAAGATCAGGTAGTAGCTGAAAATCTTTTTATGATGCATCATGACTTAACAATTGGACATAGTAAGATCCTCTGCAATTGAGGTGAATAATTGGAATAATCTGCTAGATCAAGTGGTAAATTAAAGTAACATGAAAGTTTTAAATAAAAGATTGGACAAAGTATGGAAACAGAAAAAAAATTTCATTTCTAAAATTTCATGTGACTGTCTCAACCATCATGACCATGAAACATGAAAAACAATGATAGTTAGCTAGACACACAAGCTCGTTACACCTCTTCCAATATTCTTTCGAGAGATAATGTGAGTATAATGAATGGGAACATTGTAACAATAGACAATAATTATTTCAACAGCACTAACTTTAAGACTCAAACTACATCTTTGTGAATATTTTTTGTGAAGTTACTTTTACTAAGGTACTGCAACTGATGACCTGTTTAAGACCTCTGTAAGGTTAGGGAATACAATTGTTTCGATATGACCAACCAACCAAAACCAAATGTGAGTAAATATATTTCACTACAAATAGATCTTTAAAAAAAACGTTGTCTACGATTTGTTTTCATCAATGTGCTTTTATCCTATTTTAGACCACATGAAACAGTATTTCTCTTTAGTCATATTTCTTCCATTAACCTAAAGTTGTAACACCTATAGAGACCGCCAACTCCTGCGGAATATTATCCACCACGTACAATATTTGGTTAGGCTATGAAAAAAGCGACGGTAATGACGTATATAACATTGGTAAGCTATATAACAGTAATAGCCCAAAACATCCGTATGAATTGATGAAATAACCTAACCTAACTAAACATGGCGGTAATAATGTTGATGAAATCCCTCCTCCTCCTTAAAATTGGTGGCTTTATTTTCAGTCTCTCTTCTTGGATTGTTGCAGTGACATCAGTCATCCTCCAATTGTTAAGTTGCTAAGTTGGTCCTTAAAGCCGCGTTTATATATCATATGTAGAAATCGGCACCTCTTCGATCCAACTCAACACTATGAAAATTGCATGGAATCTACTGTTGCCTTACTTTCTACGACCAAAACCATACCTCTGTTTTAATAATTCAAGTGCTCCTCTTCTTCTTCCTCTTGTGACTTTAGTAGGCTGTTGTTTTTATGCAATGTTTGATAGGCCCGTTCTCATGCTACCAGCTGACCGTCACCGCACCGCCGCGTCACACCACGTCACACCTTTCTTACGGATCACACCAAACAGCTGTCCTTGTTTTAAATTTATTTTTATTTTCTTTGAGTGATTCCTCTTTTCTAGATTTTCCCATGGTTTTCTACAAGTTTTCAGCTTAGATTGATAAGACAACCACAACACACCACCAAATATACACAAACCCAATTCACATCTGCCAACACAGCACCAACATCGTTAAATAAAGAAAAAAAAGTAGAAATAGGTTAATTCAATCTTTTGTCTCCATAATCTACATATAAAACTATACGATTAAGAAACTGTAAAACTATTAAGTTTGGAAGAATAGGTGTGAACCACTGGAATCACGACATTATCCATTGTAGTAGCTATAATTATAGTAATCATATGTGTGTTAACGTGAAAAGTCTAATTGATCTAATTTTTGACTGATGAATCTAGACTTGGACTGGTCATGGTAATCCCTGTCATAATTTGTGTTTCATGCCTCGATCTCGGCCAGGAAGGTTTTTAATTGGAAAAGTTTACTCTAGTAAGGCGTAGTTACAAATCATTTTATCTATAAATGTTTTGGGGCTATCTACCCACTCATATTGCTGCCTTTCCACCTTTTGCCAGGCTCTGTCAAGAACAACATCCATTGCAAATCCCATTTGTAACAATTGTCATACTTCTTCCCACGTGCAGCATTTTCCTTGACTTTGGTTAATATATGGGTCAACATGCTCAATGCGTCACTAATTTAACCCGTGAGTTCAGTGATGTGTAGTACTCTAGAGTACTACACATCACTAAACTCACATATGGATGTGACCATGATGGTCACATCATCTACGGCCTACATTATTCTACCAATTCAATATAAACATGGCTTAATTAAAAGCCTTCCAGTGAACTTACACTTACATTTATTATGACTCGGCTCCCACAAGGAGTTCCCATTTAGGAGTTAGTACTGGTAGTCCAACCCAACAAGAATTAAATGACTCAAGGCGAGATGCTATAGGACGCTTAACTTCTGATCTTTCACTAGTTTCTGATTGGGGCAGAGCAAACCTTGTTTTGTTCAATGCCTCAAAAACTCAATTTCTACAACTATCTACTCAACATAACCTTCCAGATAACTATCCCCTCTTCTTCAACGACACTCAACTTCCCCTCTCCTCCACATTGAACACACTCGGTCTATCCTTTACTAAAAATCTAAACTGGCAATTTCATATCTCTACTCTTGCTAAATCAGCTTCCAAGAAGTTAGGTGTTCTATGGCGTCTGCGTCCATTTTTTTCTCCCTCTCAGCTGCTTGCTC
>JAXIVD010000596.1:2500-52500 GCA_036785275.1 Cancer borealis | reverse complement strand
TATTCAGATAACCACATTAATCTGATCTCTCTCTCTCTCTCTCTCTCTCTCTCTCTCTCTCTCTCTCTCTCTCTCTCCACAAGCGAAGCCATTCATTCCCCATTAACACTGACAATAAACACATAAAAGACCCCACAACCAAGGGCCACAGTGCTCGCTCAGTCGTATTCAGAGCCCAGCGTGATGGAAAGGCCTCCCTCATGGATGTGCGTCGTGTGGTACCACTGGTTGGTGTCTACGAATACTGCAAACAAAGCAAACAATTGAGTCAGACCTCAGCAACTCTATCTCTTCTTCCCCTCCCTAAGGTAAACACATGAAAGTGTGTATGTGTGTGTGTGTGTGTGTGTGTGTGTGTGTGTGTGTGTGTGATATCTTTTTTCAGTATGTAGGTACAATACGAATGTTTCACTTAGTTCCCATACATAAACTTTAAAGTTTGTGTAAGGCTCATATTCTAGTTCTCAAACGTGCTGTACAGTACAGGGAGGAGAAAGAACGTTACTCTTACTTTAATTAGACTGAGACAAGAGCTTTCCCAGAGAATGTTGACTTAAGGCACAGGCTTGCCACAGATTAATGGTGGACTGAACGTAAAGGTGAATAAACTTTTAAACAAAGAAGCAACTTGTAGCAGCTAAAGAAGGCAGGCATGAGGCGGGACCATTGATCGAGCCCGTTACTAAGGAACAAAAATCTGGAACCTTTTTATAAGAATGATGAATACCTATGAAGAATGACGGCACGAAGGATGAATTATTAAATTGTTTATGCTTGTATATTTTTTCACTAACTGTTTGTAGGGGAAAATGGCTAGATTTTCATTCTAAGGTAAACAACAATCTAACTATTATAGTTGCGAGAGAGAGAGAGAGAGAGAGAGAGAGAGAGAGAGAGAGAGAGAGAGAGAGAGAGAGAGAGAGAGAGAGAGAGAGAGAGAGAGAGAGAGAGCCTTACTCGAATAAATAACGATGGGTGTACTCTTTTTTAACCTAAGTATCAATCAAGTATAATATGGTTTTCTTAAGAGTAAAATACGAGTTAGCTGTTACTTACTGATATCCCCTCGGTACACGGTGACGTTGAGGGACTGGCATACGGAGAAACACTCGGGTACCGGTCTCAAGTACCACGTCTTAGTGCCTCTTATCTGTGCCTGCCAAGACGGTCGCTGCACATAGTCTAGCTGAAGAGTAGAGTGGGGCGATCACAGGAACCAGAAAGGGTGCGTGACTTTTTCTTTTTTTGATTAATTAACTTAATTACAAGTTTCGCGTGACATTTGTTAACATTTCAGCCTTAGTTTCCGTAATTACTACTATGATAGTTATTACCGGCATAATGACATGATGTATAGGTCCAGTCACCCAGTTAAAACTTACGTGCCAGGCAGCCCCAGGTCCCGGACACCCCATGAATATCCAGTCCAATGCTGAGGACTCGGAGAGGGCCGGCAGGAAGGTAGGGCGAGGAGCTAGCTGCCGCAGGACGCTGCTCACTCCCGGGGAACAGTTACTCCTGAAGGGGAAAGCGAATCATGCTTCTCTCTCTCTCTCTCTCTCTCTCTCTCTCTCTCTCTCTCTCTCTCTCTATATATATATATATATATATATATATATATATATATATATATATATATATATATGTATGTGTGTATATATATATATATATATATATATATATATATATATATATATATATATATATATATATATATCTTTAGATTCAGAGAAAGGTATGATATAGGAAACATGTTTTTGAAGGAAGCCGACACGCCTTTAGAGGAATGCTAAACACTGATAATTTCTTCTGTAGCATTTTGGGAACATATCTTCACATGTAATCTTATACACGGTACAGGTTGATACAACCTTAAAACAGACACGGAGGTAAATATCTGCTGTTTTGAAAGTATGTTGTCTATAACACACACACACACACACACACATATTGGAGAGCAATTAAACAACATGCAGATATAATTATATAATTGATAACCACAATTCAGGAAATGGGTAGGAAGGAAAATAAGATGAGCAAACGAGAGTTTGACGAAGGAAAGGAAGGGTAATAGGGAGGGCATGTAAGTATGTAGTCACATTGATTCTCATGTCTCAACTACCACCCACCTACCGGGTTCAGCGCGCCCCTCCCCTCGCTCCAGGCCCAGCGGTCCACCCTTCGCCTCACCCCGGAAGAGGATCACAACAGGAAAGGAAGTGACGCTCACGGCCACTCTCGTCACTGTCATACAATAGTGCTGCCTCCCCTGCATCGGACCACACTAGTGGGCGCCAAATCCTCTGTCATACACCTATCCCTCGAGTAGTTTCTGCCACCCTAACTCTCTCTCTCTCTCTCTCTCTCTCTCTCTCTCTCTCTCTCTCTCTCATAGAAAGTGTAGCAAACATGTCATTTTAAAGCAATTGAGGGATAATCATAGGTCCAAGATGTGCAGTCATTCTGAGCATAATGAATGTCGAGAGTAAAAAAAATGGACGGGTTTGGTATGATTTATAAGGGAGATGGAATTATTAGAGGAAGTGGAGATGGTAAAATAAAATAGAGGTGGTTTGCTCACCTGGAGATAATTGGTGAAAATAGGATGGAAAGAATGATATACACGATAAGGATATATACACTGTAGGTGTACAGAGAACAACTCCAGATGAAATGAGAGAGAGAGAGAGAGAGAGAGAGAGAGAGAGAGAGAGAGAGAGAGAGAGAGAGAGAGAGAGAGAGAGAGAGAGAGAGAGAGAGAGGATTGTGCAAGGAAGACGGTGTCAGGAATTTTCTATCGCAGTTGTCCTCTTGAAGGAGTTCCCAGGAACTGGACAGACAATTAAACTAGATAGATCAATTGGTTATCAGATAGATTAATAGATGTATACTAAATTAATAAATACTAATGTGAATAGACACACATTTAACATTTAGCTCAGTACTTGTATGTCTAAATGCTGTTATCAAGTAACAATACAGGTAACAGTACCATAGCTAAACCTAATACATATACAAGTGACAGTTCTCATACAAGAGAGGATGTCACTTACCAACCAAAGTACCAATGTTTGGTGCCAGGCAGAGCGGCGGCGCGGGCAGGGTGCATGGCGAGGGCTGTCCTTAGATCAAGAAACTCACTACGGAATGGTAGGAATTGGCAATCCTCAGTGACAGCCTCGTAAGACCCTTCGATACTGTCGTAAAGACTCCGGAGGAAGCCCAGGGAAAATTTATCAAGAGCTGGCCAGTGGGCGGCACCTCCCCTCACCACCAGCGGCCGAGAAAGGTAAGCCCACTGTTCGAACTCTTCCCGCGATATGTTGGCACTTAGCTCCAGGGCACCGCCCACCCCGCTGCACACGCGCTCGCACTTTGTGGGTGGTCGAGTAGCTTCCATTACAATATAATTATTTCGAACCCAGCATTTGGAGGTAATCAACTGGCTTTTAATATAATCACCGTAGTAACTTAATATAACAGCAACTAACAGAACCACCAAGGCTCCCACACCGCCCCATTGGTACCACGACTTGGCACTCATCACTCTAGTGGAGCCAGCACATTTGCTTTCATCTTTACTGACACTATCATCTAATTCATTAAACTTCATCTCCATGTATGTAGCTTTGATCTCTTCAGTGGTAATGCCCGCGTCTCTCGCTTCCAGAACCATTTTCGTACACAAGAGGCGAAGCTTAGTGAGGGCGCGTGCCGCATCTTCCTCCAGAACATTGTTGTTCTCTGCCATTCCCGGCACTGGCACACTGAGCTGCTCCGCCTCCCGCAGCCCCGCCAATCCCACACCAATAGTTTCCACATCTCGTTAGTTTCACGTTGATGCTATTCTACCATTCTTTTTTCTTGCATCATTAGTGTAATTCTTGTGACGTTGAAATCGGATACTCATTATTAGTAAAGTTTGGTACTTTTATTTACTTGTGATATAACGAAATATTGCTACACAAACTGTACCTATTTGGTTAGCAGTATGTGGCGCGCGAATTTGAGAAGGATACAGCCAAGAGCGGCTTCTCGCATGTGGAATATGATATCCTCTTTCCCTTTCCATATCAATTTCACTACGACTCATTGGAAACAGGAAACTGATATCAATATCAACTTTGCCATATACGAGAGTTTCATCTAGGTAGCAATGATTAATTAAAATGCAATACTATATTTTCGAGAATGTTGAAAGGCTTGATTCCGTGTATAAACTTACAGCACAAGTCAAATTAGATACATTGTTGAAGCAAGTCTGCTTCTCAGTATCAACATGGTCTTACTTCCATTGTTTGTGAGTTCTAAAGAGCAATTACATATAAATTGTCTTTATTGTAGAGATGCAAGCAACACAAACAAACAATATTATCATAGCAATAAATTTCAATAAAGATGTTCATTCAGTGACTTGATCATTGATGGGTGAAGGTCACAATCACATCGTTAACTCATTTCTCAAGGTCACACCAGCAGCAGCTCTTTTACATCACATTCCCATCTACTAAATCATTTAGGTCACACTGCCACCTAGCCACCACTTGGTCACAGTGATAGTTATTCCTTTAGGTTACAATAATGGGATGTTCCTTCAGGACACACTGGCACCTATTCCTTTAGGTCACCCTGACAGCTGTACCTTCAGGTGACACTGTCAACTGTTCCTTCACGTCACATTGGCAGCCGTTCCTTGAGGTCACACTGCCAGCTGTTCCTTCAGATCTCACTGGCAGCTGTTTCTTTAGGTCAACCTTGAAAGCTGCTCTTTCCGGTCAATGACTCTCCTACTGGTCAAAATAAAAGTTACTTACTCTCTCAGGTCTTACTGCTAATTTCTTTCTTCTATAGATCACAATAGGTATACTCCCTCCACAGACCACATCAACACCTGACCTTTCCCCAGGTCATGCCAGCACTTGCTGCTATCCCCAGATCACACAAGCAGCTGATTTTTCTTAAGGTCCCACTCATTGAGAGCTGCTCTCTCCAGTTTTTGATGACTGTGACTCTCCTGCCTTCAGGAGCTTGAGCTTCTTGAAGTACTTGCTTACCTCTTGCTTAACATACGGCTTTGTCACCAGGCAGGTTGGGATGTCCTCAGGCTGCTCTACCCACAGCTTATGATCTACTGCTGCCTCTTTCAGCTTCTCTGACAACTGTTTTAATTGATTTTCATTGTCTATCCCCAGTACTACCTGCAAGACAGCACTTATTATATATCAGTGAGATGTGAAAGAATAGCCTTAAGGCTAATTAAGTTTAACTAACTTGACACCCTTAAGCCTCTCTGTATTCCCTCCTACGAAAAGACTGTGTATAATGGGATATAAGCCTTGTATATAGATAGATAGATATATAATCAGCAAAAACCTCATAGTATTTTATAGCGCACAGGGATAGTTTGTTTAGCGCATATTAGTAATTGGGAAATTCATTAACTTTTGACTATTGTGGTATCAGTGTGTTCCAATCTCTCAATGTTGTATGAGTGATGACCAAGAATTCAAACACAACAGACCTTGTGCATGTTGTCTAGGTCTGCCAAGTAAGTTTTCATGTTGTCATCATCATGGAAGAGATGGGTGACGGCCGTGGCAGCATGACAGGCCTGGGCAATGACAGCTCCTAGAGGCCATGCCAGGCAGGTAAACAGATCTCTCCTCACCACCACGTACTGCACCAAGCCTGCACCACTACCAGACATGCTGCCACACTCTAATTAAAAGATATACTAATAATTAAGCATTGTAAATGTAATCAGTATGTCATTTGCTGTTAATCTAAATAATAATAACAATAATCGTACACACACACACACACACACACACACAAAAAAAAAAAAAAAAAAAAAAAAAAAAAAAAAAATATATATATATATATATATAAATTATCACAGTAATTGTTACATTTTATCCTCATCATCATTAAATGTAATAACCATAATCTGTAATGTCTTGATCTGCTCAAATGAATCCCCTACAATGTATAGCTGCATAAAAATCCTCCCAGAATATCTAGCTGATCATCTTCATTTATACTACAATAGGTAAAATTTTTCATCTTCATCAGAACGCACTGGGATAAAAATACCACACTTTTTGTATTTATTTAGATCCATTACTAATAATTTTGACAGTCATTTCCGTCGCAAATGCATATATAATAAGATATCCTCATTACCCCCAACAAGCCTGGGGACTTGTATGAATACGGGATTCTTGGGTGGGGAAGACGAAATACAAGTGATTTATGCTAAAACAAGGTGCCAGAATCACTAATATAATCTAAAAATGACCTATTGACGAACGCACAATGCACTAACGGTCACAAAACCTGGCGTGTGGCTACGAAAAAAATGGCTTCTGCACCTCGCGACGGAAATGAATGTCAAAATCATTCGAAATGGATCAAAATCTATTCAAAAAGTGTGTTATTTGAATCCAGATACATTCTGGTGAAGATATAAAATACTACCACATATTGTTCAACTGTTAATTTTAACCATAAATAAGTGTCATCTAGTTTGTAACCCATATATATATATATATATATATATATATATATATATATATATATATATATATATATATATATATATATATATTTTTTTTTTTTTTTTTTTTAAAGTCCTTCACACTGTTTTGATGTTCATATCACCTCAAGGTACTCCTCATTAACGATTCTACGACGTTACAATTCAATCCGAAAGATATATTTTCTGTTCGCATCATCTCATCCTTCCTTTTTCTTACAGCCTGTTGTTCTGCCTATAATCCTTAACAAATCCCATTCACTCACTTCTTAAAAAATAAAACTTAATTGTTTGCACTACAGTAGTTACCTGTATGTATGTGGTGAAGGTAAGGTTATAATGCCTGGTGTGGCCTGGTATTGAGTGTTTTAATAGAGCAGTGTGCAGCCGTACACGTGCCGCTCTGTCTGTCTGTAGTGCAAAACAAAATACAAGTAAACAAATATCAGCTGAGCTGACCCTTCAACCAAACAGCTGATTCGTCCCAAGTGACCTTAAAACTAATGGAATATAGTATAAGAAATATAGGAATATAAGTATAAGGTACATTAATCAACAATAAAATTTAATAATAATAATCAGTGAGGTTCGATATATTATGATTGGTAGTATATTTAACGACTATTTTCAGAGATATAATAGTTATTTCAATTCCCGCTATTATTGTCGTAAGAAACATTCAGATAAAAAAGAATTGATATATATATATATATATATATATATATATATATATATATATATATTCATATATGATCAAAGAAAATTTCTGATTACTTAGACAAATAATACGATATTCAATCCTCCTGTAATTGACAGTCGCTCTCGGGAACACTTGCTGATCACACTCCTTCCCCCTCCCCTCCCCTGTTCTCTCGGCTTACCTGTTCCTCATCACCATGCTACTCCCAGGCCTCTGAAGGACATTTCAACAGTGTAGTGTCAAGTGAGAAGAGAAAGAGTGATGCTATATTCTTATAACGAATAGAGAGCGGAACCTTGCACAAGAGCGGCTAAGTTTCCTTTTTTTTCCTCTTTTTCACAATCCACCGAAATGTTATTATTGGATCATGTGCTGCAGTGTTGGTTTGAAATGCCAGTGTGTTATTGTAAAGGAACATGGTAATCAGTGAAGGTGGTTATAGCAACTAACACACCCATTTAAAGAGCCGCTGATTAAAGGGTATAATGATAAGAATTAAAGTACAGGATGTTGTGACCTTGGGATTGAAGGGGTGAGGTGGGTGTGGTCTTGCCTTTATTAGTGCATCGGTAAGAAAAGGTAATACAACATTCTAACCCAACACCTCCACATTATGCTCTTTCATGACTAAAACTTTTCATACCATACTATTACTTGCATGAAACAATAAGTGTTTCATGGGCTGGGTTAAGTTAATGTGTTGAAATAATAATTCATCTAATGGAGGTTCTAGTGTTATGACAGATCAGTGGAAAGTTTCAGAAATTCCATTATTTTCATCAGTACTCTGGGTCTCCTGGCTATTACTAACCCAATGGGACATGATTAACAAAATGTAATGAACAATTGGAACAGTCTCCCAGGTGGTCAATGCTAATGTAGATCGGTGATAAATTTTGAAAGAAAACTGGATTGGATGTGGAAGTGGAGTGTCAGAAAAAAAAAGTGTGAGTATGCGGTAACGATGGAAAATATTTGCCTCGTCCAGAATGACCATTGGACTACAGAACATAGTCTTAGTGATCCAGAGCTGGAGTCGCAGGGTCGATAGCCTCTTCCAGGAATCTTCTGTGGGTATCTGTGAGTATGGTTTTTTTTGTCATTCACCTAAATGAACTATAACAGCTTGCATAGTGGGAAGCTTCATAGCAGCGTAATAACAGGACTTGGAGACACTGAAAAACTGATTTGGAGCCATCAGACAAGAATGCTAGAGTTTTATTCCTTGATCCAATACATTTAAGAGTCTAGACAATGTGTGGTTATTATGTTGTGGAAGTCGTGTGGACTTAAACAAATTTTAGAGGCACCTAATTTCAAAGACGCTTTACCTGGTAAATAATGATGAGCACCATCTGAAACTTCACAGATGTGTTGAGTACACTATGTATAGTATGCAGGGCTTCATATTTATATCAATATTGTCCAAACAGTAGTTATGCAGAAATAAACAGAATTCACAGGATTAATAGAAACACTTTAAATTGTTTAGGTCTGCCTTAGGTGCAGTGACTAAACACCAATGACACATGAGTTTAACAGTTTTATTGGCTTTCAGAGACCGCATTCATAATACTTTTATCTCTTCTTATGGTCTCATTTACTTGCATGTGTGAGGTTTGGTATATTTGTGTAACAATTGGTTTGAGGGTTCTACAAATTTATATTCATGATTTTCACAATTTCTTTTATTATTTTATTTCTATAATTATTGTCACATGAAGATACTGTATTGATTAATTTTGGCATGTACCATTTTTATATTTTCATTGAGTGATTACATGTGTGCAAGTTGTAGGTGAGGGAAGAAGATGCCGGCCCTGGTGGTGTTCAACAGGCGGTGGAGGATTGGGAGTGATGACCTGGTTATTCCTGGCATCATAGAGGTCATCCTGCGAGCTGTATGGTGAGGCTCACTTTTCACCTTTCTTTGGTTTTATAACTATAATTGTTGCATTGTATTAGTAGTACACAACTAGTTCATCATGACATCAAAGATAGATATGTAAATTGATACAAAAATTTGTTTATATTAGCCAAATTTTGTATGCAAAATATCTATATGACACCTTTTTTTTAGTTTCCATCATTTGTGATATCATCTGTCCTACTTTTATATTAATAATGATAATGATGATCATAATAGGGATAATAATCTATATATATCAGGTTGTTATCCTCCTAAAGAGGGGTAGCCAAGACAGGTCACGCCAGGATTCGTGAGACATTACTCTCCCCTCCCCTCTGCGCCTTGTCATTTTGTATGAGAGTATACAGAGGAGGGGCTTCCTACACCCCTCGCTCTGATCCTTTTGTCTCCTTTTCCAAACTGGAGGGATTATGGTGGTAGAATTTTTGTAACCTCCACCACAGGGCTAATGATAATAATAGTATAATAATGATTTAATGATGATAATCGATCTATATTTATATCCCCATTAAAAGGGGGTAGCCAAGGCAAGGCAATTAGGGTTCAAGGAGACTTTACTCTCCTCTCCCCCGTTGCACCTTGCTTTTCATACGAGAGATTAAAGAGGAAGGGCTTCCTAGACCTATCACTTTGTCCCTTTTTGTTGCCTCTTGTGATCCGCAGGGAATACATGGAATTATTTTTAGAACCCCAACCACAGGAGTCATGATGATAATAGTTATAATAATTTTTGTATACCTTCACCTATTTACCACTCAGGATAGATGTTGATAATGATAATCTATATTTATTTATACACAGTACCTGGCTTACATCCTCATGTAAAGGGGATAGCCGAGACGGGGCATTTAGGGTTGAGGGAGAATTTATTCTCTCATCTCCATGTCTTTTTATAGGAGAGAACACAGAGTGGTGGCTTCCCAGACTCACTCCGTCACTATTTATTGCCTCATATGATTTGCAGGGAATGTGATGGTAGTATTCTTGCAGCCTCTATCACACGGTCATAATGATGATGATAATAATAATAATAGGGATAATAATAAAGATAATAATGATAATGTTAATAATAATAATAATATTATTATTGTTATTATTACTATTATTATTATTATTATTATCACCATTATTATTATTATTATTATTATTATTATTATTATTATTATCATCATTATTATTATTATTAATAATAATATTAAGAAGAAGAATTCATGTTATTATAAAATCTTCAATTGTAGTGTTGTCACAGTCTCAATACTCTCAGTGAAGTAATTATCCTCTATATTGCTACTTCCCATCATTACCTACCTAACCTAACCTAGCCTAACATGACCAACAAGAAGTAGGTCCACTTATGATAACTTTCTACATAGATATTCTACACATTCAGAGGTAAATCTGTATACCAAAGATTGTGTCTTGGGAAATTGCATGGTAAGTCAGAAAAATATCCTCCCTAAGTCCCATTTGTAATTCATTAATGAATTTGAATATAACTTCCTATGTTTGTCTGTAATCAATATTGCCCTATGTGTTGCAGGTTGGTGCTGACCACGGTCATCTTCGTGCAGCATGAGTCAGACACGTCCAGGTGCTCCAGTGGAAGTCACCTGCTGCGCCTCTATCTCCTTGGCAGCATGGTGTTCCTGATTGTGACGCTGGTCATCACAGTGATGCTGGTGGTGCACAGCTGTCGTGGCACCATTGTCAACCCACTTCCCAGGAAACATGTCCCTACACTCATTGTTACCAGGTGCTGTATGCAGCTTCCTGTGGGTGAAGATTATCACAGATGTCATGAAATATTGTGATTGTAAAGAACTTTTCAAGATGGTAATATTTTCTCTCTAGCATCATTGTAATGTCCTACACAGTGTGATCTTTGGAATTCCTGAGCTCGTGTGGAACATCATGGGATCAGTATGGATCCTGACGAGACAGATTGAGTGTGAATCAGACACTGCTTTGCCAATGCTCATGAAAGGTAACAGTGTTGTTCTGGATCTCTATGTGCATAAGAACAATTTTACCGTCACATTGAAGACATTGAATGTTTCTGTAGATATCATGCTAGAGACTTATTCTTAATTCATTGTGATCATTGTTTAAAGTTTGTTTGTGTGCTTCTCGCTATGTTTCAGCTTTGGTCACTTACTCGTATGTAGCCATGGCCGTTATCCTGCTGGGCATCGTGCTGCTGTTTGACCCCATGAAACGGCCATCCAGGCAAGGACTAGTTGAGGGCGGAGCTCTTGGGTAGGCTACTTTGCTTCTGTTTGATTTATTTATTTATTTATTTTATTTTATTTTATTTTATTTATTTTTTTTTTTTTTTGCCTATAGACTATATCTTAGGCAAAGGTGCACTTTTTGTATTTAGTAGTTATACATGTAGTTTTTTCCATTTGTATTTTTTTTATATCATTGGATTTTATTGTAGCTTTGGAAAATTCTTTGTAATTGTATGGTATAACTGTGTAGTAATTGCATGTAAAGTTATTTTACAAACTCTTAACAAACATTAGAGTGGTACTCAACTACTTACTACATTACTTACTGCACTGACTCACATCTGGCTTTAATCATTCACATCAATTTTACTGTATAAAATGTAAAAGCATTGAAACATTCAGTATGCTTTTTGTTTACACACATGCTTAATAAACCTCACTCAAATGTCATTCAGTTTAGTAGAAGCAGTGGCCTTCATGTAAAATGCCTTCAATACATTTAGTTATTCTAGGTACTATTGAGATTAGTTCCATTCCAGTGTATAACAGGACAGCTTTGGATTCATATGTATGAAGTTGCACTTCCAAAACTTTCATTGTGTAACCTATTTTATATAGCAATTGTCTTTTTTACACCCTGACTTGCAGTTTCCATTTCTGGAGCCTAGATGCTTCATTCCCAAGTGTGGGAGATGAGTGGACTGATAATGATGATAAACTTTTTTATATTTTTTCCCCTATCCAGGAGTCATTACATTCAGCTGTGGGAGAAGAGATGTCGCTTGCTGTGCTGTGTGCGTTCCCATGATGACAATATCTCGGAGGCCTTCAAGAATGTAGCAGGTTAGTCTGTTGATAGGCCTGCCTCTCTGTTCTTAGCTTCTATGCATTCTATGTTAGGAATTTTGTGAAGAATCTTACCTTATATAAAGAAAATTTTATGGAACTTTTCTTTGTCAACTCCCACATAACATTTATCTGGGTGTCTGTGCACAAATATAGATGCTTGAGAAAAAGAAGAAGTTTTCTAATGACAGCTCCAGAGCCATCAATTACTTCCACTTTAACTTGAGTGCACATGCCAGTGCAAGAATTTGTAATTTGTCTTTAATGAATTACTGTCAAGTTCTGCCTGAATGTAATCCACGCAATATAATGTGAGATGTATTATTAATTTTGGTGTTCAGTTTCAGGTTCAGCTATTCAATTGAAAGGAATTTTAATAAGACAATTTAAGGTTTTGCAAGAGTGAAGGTTATTGCCCCTTAACCACCATCAACATCACCATCAGTATTGCCAGGAAGTTTAAAGTGGTTGTGTGTTGGTAGATTTACACTTAAATAGTTAAGTGCATTGGGTTTGATCATGTTCCATATATCTGATACAGATGTGTTTGCTTCACTGTTTGAGGACCTTGACCTGGTGGCATCAGACTTGGCAGCTGCAATGGTGCTGCTTCGCCTCAAGAGGAAGCATGAGGAACAGCGAGAGGAGTCTTTCAGGAAAATAGACCGTCATCTCCCCATCAGCAGACCCTCCACAGCTAGCATTGGTGAGGCACAGAACTTTGCATCATGTACAGTGAGGCTCTAAATTATGATGGTAATCTTTTTCACAGGATCCATCATACCTTGGAAAGAGTATAATAGATCCAACAGTATGTTAGTAGTGTTTAATTTGCTCCACAGCTTGAGGATTATATTTTCTTTCTCCACTAATACCTTTTTATCTAAATTGTTTAAGCTCAAATAAAAAAGTGTGGTACTCGATGCTTGGCCTGGCAGGGACAGTTTGATGCTGTAGATACTGTTCACCCATTAGAGAATAGGTATTAGATGCGAGTCAAAAAGTTGTGACCTTACAACATGGCAGGAGCAGAAGGCTAGTAATCCTGTCCTCATGTTTTGTGTGGTCCTGCAAGGATGTAAGGCCAATAATCCTGCCCTAATGTGCGTGTGTGTGTAAGTTGAATTGATCTAGTTTTA
This sequence comes from Cancer borealis, assembly GCA_036785275.1. Lineage (NCBI taxonomy): Eukaryota > Metazoa > Arthropoda > Malacostraca > Decapoda > Cancridae > Cancer > Cancer borealis. The sequence goes on along the minus strand of JAXIVD010000596.1, from coordinate 39,119 downwards.
TGTTCGTAGTTGTAACATACAGGAAATGAGCTGTCCCGTCTCCATATCTATTATCATCAATTTAGGCTCCAAAGTTGTGAATACTCTCAGCTCTTACTACTTCTTTTTGTAAAACATTCCAAGTACCAATTGTTTTATGTACTCTCTTTTTTTTCTTATGTCTTTCAAGCATCTGGTCTTCTTAAGTTTCTCTTCATGTCCCTTTCCTCTTTTTCCCTCCTATACTAGTAATCATTTAATTCCAATACTTCTAAACCTATATATTGTTATGATATCACATCTTTCTCTTCTCTGTTCCAATGTTGGTAAGCTTATCCATTTTAGTCTCTTCATATGTTGATTATTTTTAGACTGGGTAAGTTTTTTGTTGCAGATCTTTGTATCATCTCAAGTTTTCAATGTGTTTCTTTGTGTGTTGGGACTACATATTAAAAGATATTCAAGCCGAGGTCTTATTAACGCTTTTATTATTTTATGCATCATACCTGTATCTATATAGTTTTAAATCATCCTCAGTCTAATGGACATGCTATATGTTTCTCTAAAAATCTTGTTTATTTGTTATAAGTTGCTAAGTTGTCTTGTGGGATGATTCCATGGTCCTATTCTTCTCTTGCATTTTTATTTAATTTTTGCCCATTTTATATATCCAGCATCTTCTGACATTAAACTCCATTTGCCAAGTTTCATTCTAGTTATGTATATTGTCTAAAACTTTGTGTAATATTCTGCAGTCTTCCTCTTCTTTTATTTTCCCCATGATCTGGGCATCATCTGCAAACAGATTTACTTAAAACTGTTGATCTCTTCTACCTTGTCAGTTATGTACGCAATGAACAATTTAGTGCTAACATTTATATACCTTTCTCCATTTTGACTCCACGTTTCTAATTACAAGTCTCATCTTTTTATTTGTTATGTACCCTTATTCCTATATAATCAGATTTGCTTGCAAACAACCTTTTTAATATAACAGCCTCTTGTGTGATACCTTGTCAAAAGTCTTTTTTAAATCCAGGTAAATACAGTCCATGCATCCATGATGGATGGGTTTTGTAAGTTTATCTAATTTTGGTGACAGTCACAGCTTGTTAGTTGATTATTGCTTTGACGTATGTAGTTTTTGTACATGAAAATATTTTTTCATGCAGACACTCTGCAGGACGAGGGAAGACTGCCCTACCAGCAATCCCCACGACCTGAGTGGATGAAGGTTGGCAGTGCTGAACATTTCATGAAGTTTGCCTTGGCTTCCTATGGCTGGCCATGGTTTATTTACCACAATATCTGCCGAGGATGTTGTTCCCTCAAGTCACACTTGCAGTGCTGTTCTTGCTGCAGGTCAGTAACTCCATACCCTTTTTTTTCTCTCTCAAATACTGTTCATTGTTGAACTCTTATCTACTCAAATAAGTGTTTTCTGGTATTCCCTAATGGAGGTGGTCATGACAAATGGGTCTTATCTGCTCCTGCTTATAATTCATCCCTATACATTTGATTCCACTTACTTTCCCATTCGCCTTCTCTTAATTTCTCCAATTTATGTATGTTTCTATTTAATATGGAATAATTTTCTTACAAACAGTATCTTTCCTGTCCTTGTATACCCTTCTTTTCATCTCTTGCCCATTTCATCTAGGTAACCATACAGTCTCGACATGCTATGTTGCACCGTGTTCACCACTCCTCAATTCATTCCTTATCCTTTACTAGGTATACCAAGCCTTCCATATTTATATACTTTTCTTTCTTTCACCATATACTCTGTTCACACCACAGGCATCTCTCTGATAACACATTTCCACTGCTTGAATCTTTGACCTTTGACTTCCATTCCATGCCGAGGTCTCACTTGCATATCCCTGTTGGAACTATTATGTAATTCAGAAATGCTATCACATATACACACACACACACTGCCTAGTAGCTCAGTGGTACTATCTCGGCCTGTCACTTGGCTGGCATTCACTGATTATAATTAAAAATGTATGAATTAATTTTGAAGACATTATAAAAGTTCTGTTTGAAAGTAATGCAAAATGAATGACAGTTTTGTATGAATCATCTCTGTTTAAAATGTTGGCAAATGCTGAAGTATGGATTGTGAATGGAACACGTAAGTTGTACATGTCTGGGTAATGTAATTAGTGAACAATGTCACTGGTGTTCTCTGTGTTTGGAATTTCCATAAGGAACAAAAGATTAGGAAACCCAGATAGGGTTATTGTTGATCTCAAAATTGTCAGCTTATGAATGCATGTGAATGAATACAATTTGTTGTAGTTATGTGAGGTTACCCACAGGTCCCCTCCACCGTATGTGATGCAGGACAACTGTTGTCTGTGTCACACCGCAGCGCTCAAGGCTATCACAGGACTCTCTGAAGAGAACATTACCTATATCACTTTCCACAACAAAATCTATGAGGTGAGCATATTTTTATTTATTTTGTGATGGTCAGAATTGGATATGAAAGAGGGATGAGAGTGGTGAAAGTCTAGATGGTAGTATAGATGATAGCTAAATGGAAGATTATTTTGAGTTATCACCTGTTTTTAGCTTTTTTTTTTATTAGTAAACATTTGTTTTCAATGCAAGATTTGGTCTATTGTAGGCTTGGTTGATACCTGTTCTTTGGAACTCCCTGGAGGTAGTGGCTGCTTCAGATGAGTCTACATTTGCTATTGCCCATACGCCTCTTCTTTGCACCTCTACACACATAGATATATGTAGAGGAGACAATGTACACAGGATGAACAAAGAAGGTTCATTGACTATATATCCGTGGTTAAAAAAGTTATAAAAGTGATGCAGTTGATGTTAGTTAAATGAGCCATGTTTGAAGGATTGGATGCAAAGCAAAAGAAAATTAAGATTAATCGAAGTTGACATTCAAAAGGCATCTTAAGAAGAGTAGACTTGAACTGAAATGAAGTTGAGCTATGAAGGTATGAAACAAAAGTAATGTGCAAGAATGAGGTTATGGAATAGTCATAAGTGGAGACTACTCTTATTATTACTCCTTGAGGGAGTTCCATATATAAGTATCGTGAATGTGTCACCAAAAATTCTCTGTGTTTCTCTTGTGATAAGTTATCCTGTATTACCACACTCAAATCTTTCTCTTCTTTTTCTATTTATATAATATTTTGTCCTAATTATATATACGTGTACATATATATATATATATATATATATATATATATATATATATATATATATATATATATATATATACTATATATATATATATATATATATATATATATATATATATATATATATATATATATATATATATATACATATATATATATATATATATATATATATATATATATATATATATATATATATATATATATATATAATACATATATATATATATATATATATATATACTATATATATATATATATATATATATATATATATATATATATATATATATATATATATATATATACACACACACACACACACACACACACACACACACACACACACACACACACACACACACACACAGAAAGATCTAGGAGTAATTGTTATGGACGATATGTCACCGAGAAGGCATGTAAATAAAATTGTTGGGGAAACCTACAATTTGCTTAAGAATATAAGAGTGGCATTTTCCTACATTGATGAGGATATGGTGAAGAAAATTATTGTCACTATGATTCGTCCAAGGTTGGAATATGCAGCAGTGGTCTGGTCACCGAACTTGAAGAAGGATATTAAACAGTTGGAGAGGATCCAACGGTCAGCAACAAAAATGGTTTCTAGTTTGGAAAACCTCCCTTATGAAGATAGATTGTTGAGATTGGGTTTGAAGTCTTTGGAACAGAGAAGAACGAGAGGAGATTTAATTGTAATGTTTAGACTTATAGAAGGAATCGACAAGTATGACAGAGATGATTTGATAGTGCGGGACGAGCGAACCACGAGGGGACACAGGAAGAAATTGAAGAAAGGGACTTGCAGGAGGGATGTGAAGAAATACAGTTTCCCACATAGAATTATCGACACTTGGAATGCCCTGGATAAAGAAGTGACCGAAGCAACAACAATATATGGTTTTAAAATGAAGCTAGATAATTATTGGGACAACAGAGACGGGATAGCATGAGCTTAGCTCTCCCCCCCGTATGCTACAATTAGGTAAATACACACAATCTTCATCTTTCACATCATTCCCTATGCTGCTCACCTTTATTCTCCATTCCCTCTTATCCTTAACTTCCTTTAATTCTCCTTGTACATCTCACTCAATCATCTTCTAACGTGTTCATCTGCTCTTCTAATCTTTTCTATCACTTGTTACACCCTCTTAATGCATTTTATATATTCCCTTTTTTATGCATTTTGCATTTGCTCTGGTACATTTCTAACGTTTTCGCCTCTTTTTTCCCTTGCTGCTTTCCCAACATCCTTTGTCCACCTTGCATTCGCTTTCTTCTTACTCAGCTTCACCATTTTAATCCCTACCACTCTCACCGCTATATTAAACAAGATAGGCAGATACTCAGATAAAAGTACATGAGAAAAGACTCTCCAGCATCTCCTATACCTATGCTCTTGATGAGGCCCACTTATGCCATCCACAGGTCCCCTTCTTCATTGCCATTGATGATGAGACGCAACATGTAGTGCTGGCCATCAGAGGTACCCTGTCCTTGCACGATGCCATCACGGACCTCAATGCTCAGTGCACCTTGGTTAGTGTGTGTCATTTGTCAGCTCGCACTTCTTGTTGTGTATTGTAGGTTTAAATCTGGTGGTTGAAAATATTTGCTGGCTCTGGTGATTAAACATTTCTTGCTTAATCTCTCTCTTTCTATCTCTTGCTCTCTCGCTCTCTGTCTCTTTCTGTCTTCAATCTCTCTCTCTCAATCTCTCAATCTCTCTCTCTTTCTCTCTCTCATAATCTCTCTCTTTCTCTCTCTCAATCTCTCTTTCTCTCTCTCAATCTCTCTTTCTCTCTCTCAATCTCTCTTTCTCTCTCTCAATCTCTTTCCCTCTCTTTCCCTCTCTTTCTCTCTCTTTTCTCTCTTTCCCTCTCTTTCTCTCTCTTTCCCTCTCTTTCTCTTCTCTTTCTCTCTCTCTTCTCTCTCTCTCTCTCTCTCATCTCCTCTCTCTCTCTCTCTCTCTCTCTCTCTCTCTCTCTCTCTCTCTCTCTCCTTCTCTCTCTCTCTCTCTTTCTCTTCTCTCTTTCTCTCTCTCTTTCCCTCTCTCTCTCTCTCTTTCTCTCTCTCTCTCTTTCTCTCTCTCTCTTCTCTCTCTCTTTCTCTCTCTCTTTCTCTCTCTCTCTTTCTCTCTCTCTCTTCTCTCTTCTCTCTCTCTCTTCTCTCTCTCTCTCTCTCTCTCTCTCTCTCTCTCTCTCTCTCCTCTCTCTCTCTCTCTCTCTCTCTCTCTCTCTTTCTCTCTCTCTCTCTTTCTCTCTCTTTCTCTCTTTCTCTCTCTCTTCTTCTCTCTTCTTCTCTCTTCTCCTTTCTCTCTTCTCTCTCTTTCATCTCTCTATCTTTCTCTCTTTCTCTCTCTCTCTCTTTCTCTCTTTCTTTCTCTCTTTCTTTCTCTCTTCTCTCTCTCTTCTTCTCTTCTTCTTCTCTTTCTCTCTCTCTCTCTCTCTCTCTCTCTCTCGTCTCTCTCATCTCCTCTCCTCTCTTCTCTCTCTCTCTCTCTCTCTCTCTCTCTCTCTCTCTCTCTCTCTCTTTCTCTCTCTCCGTCTTCTCCTCTCTCTCTCTCTCTCTCTCTCTCTCTCTCTCTCTCTCCTCTCCTCTCTCTCTCTCTCTTCTCTCACTCTCTCTCTCTCTCTCTCTCTCTCTCTCTCTCTCTCTCTCTCTTTATTGAGTCAGCATATTCTGCTTCACTGTTCCTCATTGCCATGTAATGATAGCATTCTTTCATTTGAGGGGATTTCTGTGATGTTGGGAATGCTTTAACATAATGGGAATAGACTGTCAAGTAAGACTGTTCATAGCTGCACCTACTGAAGAAACATCATACAAACTAGTTACAGTCACAGGGAAAAGGAGGTGCTTACTCTTGTTTGTTATTTCAATATTTCTTACTTTTCTCAATTTTTTAATCTTTAAAAATTTTGACATGTGGTTGTGTTGATATTTGTTATTCAATTGTTATCAATACTTAAATCCTTAAGTGAAGTAGAGCAACTCAGGCAAAAGTAGTCCCTTTTTTTATTTAATTTTTTTGGAAGTGTTATGCCATCCATCGTTCCTATCTGTACTATGTATAATTTTGATCAATTGTTTGTCAATTGCAGTATTCCCTGCAAGGATTATTGTATGTCAATTATTTTTAGCAGGTTCAGTATACATTTTACAAAATTTCTTTTACGAAGATACCAGAATATATGCTTTTGACCCATTTGTTTGCAGACAGAGTTAAGCCAAACAACCTGGCCAACTCAGGCCTTATCTGTGCTATCACACTCTGATTGTTATATCCTCCCAAAGCTTGAGGGTGAGGGTTTGCCTGCAGGATGCATGGCCCACAAGGGTATGGTACAAGCTGCCCGGAGTGTCCTCTCAAGGCTGGATGATACTAGAGCCCTGACTGAAGCCTTGTCATCCCGTGCTGGGTATGGCTTGGTGATCACTGGTAAGTGGATCTTGCTGACCTGAAAATTGTATTGTTGGAACTCACTATTGGTGCCTGGGATCTGAATCCTTCATTTGTTGCTGAACACTGTGTAACGTGATTGTTTGCTGAATGTTATAAGTGTTGTCAAGGGAGTCCTAAAAAATATCCACAAGAATAAACTAATAGGACAGAATACAGAGGATGGGTTTCCCAGACCCCTCACTGTGTCATTCTGAGTTGCCATTAAGATCCACAGGGAATATGATGATAGTATTCTTGATGCCCCCACCACAGTTCAAAATGATACTTCTAGCAGGTAGCATTAAAGAATCCAAGCATGTAACTTACAGTTGCAAATACTTATGTTCATATATACAGTACAGGCAAATAACCATTTATCCGAACTGCTTGGGACTGGGAGTGGGTCAGTTTTCAGGATTTTCCGAATTTCTGAATGATTTATTGGGACAGCTTTTTTTGCATCAACTTCTTGTGATCACTTTCAGCATAAAACTTCAACAGTTTGTCCTTCTGTTTCTTAATGTTGTATATAGTGGTTTTTCCAATGCCAGACTCCTCAGTCAGACGCTTCACCACTTACACCACGGTCGAATTGTTCCAGCAGCTTGACATTTTGCCGCATTGTTAAACATAAATGTTTCCGCTTTTTCTTTTCACTACTGCCCATAGGGGTGTCTGCAGGCCTTTTTGACATTTTCAATACAAAGTATAGCAGGAAACATGTGGGTAGTAATGCAGGCACAAAGATGCTCGGGACCTATCTGAGCTCTTTCCAGTAGTTGATTGCCTGGCACGTGGCTTGAAACAGCTGTAAATTGCTCGGGAACAATTAAGCGCTTTCTGGAATTTTCCATTTGTGGCTCTTGCCTATCTCGCTTGGAAAACGTTCGGAATTTAGAGGTGCTCGGAATTCTGGAGCTCGGATAAATGGTTATGTACCTGTACCAACAACAAAAAGGTTTGCGGAAAACACGAGAGTAACATCTGTGGGATGCCCTGTCTTAATTTGCATTCTTCTGGACTATTGCTGTCTCAATATATTTTTATTTGGCAACTCTGCCCATTTCCTGCCAGTGCTGCATGATACACACTTATGAGGAGATGACTAGATAGTTGCTGGAAGAACAAATCCCAGCATTTCCTTTTCTTTCACTATTTCCTGTGCTGCCACCCACCCTCACCTTAGAATGAATCCTAAGAACTTTACTGACCAAGAAGAGACATTTATTCTTGACTTGGTGGAGGAAAACGTGCCTGTAAAGAAATTTTGTCCTAGGTGCAAAGAGAAAGGGAAATTGCAGTTACATTTTCATATCAAGAGCCAAGCAATTCCCCTCAGATGACGTTCCACCTATTCAATTAGTACCTGACCATCCTAGAAAGACTTCACCTGCTACACACAATATTTTGAAAAGAGAGATATTGAAGAATCCAAGGATTACTACAAAACAGCTGAAGAAAGCCTATCCAATCATCCTTGGTAATGTGGATGAGCGCACCATCCATCATTGCTGCCACAAGAACCTGCAGCTGTATCTGCTTTTTATTTTTTATTTTTATGCAATTATATATTGAGTTATGGATCTGAAAATAAGTAGGAATTATTTATGTGTAGGTATGCATGCCATATTTGAAAAAAAAGTATTAGAAATGCTGATATTTAAGCTACCCTGTGACGGTCCCCTTAAATCATTATTATCTTTATATAACCTTTGTTGTGTGGTGGACTTTCTATACTGTTTATTCTTCTTAATTTGTCTATCATAACGTCAAAAGTAGTAAGTAAGTAATATTGTATGTGATTCAGGGCACAGCTTGGGAGCAGGAACAGCTGTAGTGGTGGCTGCCCTTCTCAGGCCACAGTACCCAATGCTCAAGTGCTTTGCCTTCTCACCACCTGGGGGACTCTGCTCCAGGGAATTAGCTCAAGCAACTCAGGTATCGAAAGTTGTATAACCAATTTGAAGTATGGGAATACATATGGAATGGGGGTGGGTGACTTGAAATATTGAAATACACAAGCTGTAATTTATTAGATGCATCTCGTGTAATTTGGTTTCCATATAATTGTCATTAAAAAGACTATTTGTGGTATGATGTGTACTCTGATTCACATGCCCCATGGACATCATCCTTCACCCTGCTGATGCCAGATAATTGATAGTTCTCCTTGTGGGGTTATGATGTAAATGAGATGTTTTTTTAATTATTTTTTTTACTGTTGACATCTTTTACACCTTTAAGCTACATATGTCCAATTGGTGTTGCCCACAGAGTTTTGTGATGTCAGTGGTGGTGGGAGATGACCTAGTCCCACGGCTTTCCATGAACTCCCTCCATGACCTGCGGCATAAGATTCAATGTGTTTTGGACACCTGCTCTCAGCCTAAGGTATGTTTCTACTCACACATGCAGTATACGGTCTTTATAATTCTTCTGCTGTGTGCATGAAATATTTAAAGTTGCAGTAAAGATTGATGTTTTGAATCTTATGTCATGGCTGTTTGATATTTTCATATTATTGATGTGTGAGAGAAGTGAAAACCAAAGTGGGGAATGTAGGTGCAAGACTGGAAATGAATTAAATGTGTTTGGTAGTGGTGGCATACTTGTTGCAGATGACACTGTGTTTTTTGTTGAGAGTGAAGAGGAACTTCAGAGAGTGGAGGATGAATTCTATAGTGTATGTACGAGAAAAAAGTTAAAAGTGAATGCGGGGAAATGTAAGGTGATGGCTTTTGAAAGGAGGGAAGTAGAGTGGATACTATTTGGACAGTCAAATTAAAGACCAGGCAGGGTACTATGTGATGAACAATTATGATGTTATATCCTCTGGAGACAGCTTCTGGTTGGGCTCCTTGAGTCTACCCTTTGTCTTTACATTAAAAAAAAGATCACGTTAATGGGGAAATTGCACTTGGGTTAAGCATCTGTTCACAGCCTCAAAGGGTGTTCATTGTTGTGAGTAATGCATGAGTTATTTACAAAAGTCTTGCAATCACTTCCCAGGCATGAACACACTTCTTGTGATCAGCTGATTTAGCATATATATGATTGCTATATTTCAAAATACTTTGTCAAGGGAGATTTTTATCACAATTACATAGCCTAGAAATGGGATATATGTAATGTAATCAAATAGCAATAATATTCCATATTTGATATAATAGAAAATCGATGTTTATTTTTGAGATCCACTGACAGCTGGCAGTCTCCTCTCCCACAAATTTCCGTATCATTGCCTCACTTCCTCTTATGTGGTTATCTATCTGTTTTGTAAATTTTTTACAAATTACGCCAATGCTGTAATATTCTGGGCTTCATATCTCTGTATTCATCCAAAAAAATTTATATGGTTGTTTAGTGTTATAGACATTAATTTCTAAATATATTTTGTGAATATTCACAAGATCTTGCGAGTATTCTGGAGCATTCACAAATACCTTTGTAAAATGCTCACAGCTGTTTGCAAATTTTAAAAATATTATTATTTCTACAAAATCTACTCCCTTTTAGAGGGATAACAGCCTGGTTTATAGATAGATTAGCCCTGTGGTAGGGGCTGCAAAAATACTACCACTATATTCCCTGCGGATCAAAAATGTGACAAAAAATGATGGAACCAGCGGTCTGGGAAGCCCTTCCTTTATATTCTTTCTTTTGGAAAGACAAGGCAAAGAGAGGGAGGGAAGGGTAATGTCTCCCTGAACAATAAATGCCTTGTCTTGGCTACCCCTTTTTCATGGGTATATAAGCCAGATAGGTTTATAGAAAGATCAATGTAGATAGACAAAATCTCAAAGAGTTTTTAACTGTTCACTTGGCTTACAAAATTGCAAACCTAATGTGAACTTTCATAGACAATGAAAGATAAAAGTCTGGACCATCAGCTAAGCAGCAGAGAACTGCTTTAACACTTTAAGAATATTGAAAATTACGAAATGTCCCCATTTCAAAGAGAAAGAAAAACACTGGGAAAACAAAGACACCCGTGGGAGGTGACATTATAAACAGAATTGAGTTAAATAAAGCTAACACAGCTCTGAGATACTACTTCAGCCCAGATGAGTTAACAATCAGAAAAATTTTGATAAAGTAAAAAGTGTATTGAGTTTATACTCCTAGTGTATGTATACAGTACTCATGATGCTTCTTAAAATATACTTAGTTATTCGCATCACAAATTAGAGTACAATATTTGCCATTTTCTTTATGTCTTATGGTCTCTTGTGCAACGTGACCATCAACTGTCACACTGCCACCTCCCCACCTCCACGGTTGAGGTCATAATGACCTAGACTCATGGCTGGCCAGTCAGATGTGTTGAAGGTGTATTTTAGATGGTTTTGTATTTTTTTTCATATTATTTTTAAGTGATAGTGGTGGTGGAGTAGGTGGTGTCTATGGTGGTGAGGGCAGCGAGGGAGATGGAAGGTAGATGTGCTCTCCTTGGCATCACCTCACCTCCCTCACCTCCTGTCCCTGCTAACTATAATCATTTCAAATTTTTTCCCCATACAAGATCTTGTTTTCTCTGAGAATGATCCTTATATTGCTTCAAACTGATGAAGTATAATATGAATGTTGCTGTGTGATACTGCTTTTATCACATTGGTATGAAAATATGAATGAATTATAGATAAATGTGTGTTGCTTATGTTATTTGTGACTTATGGTGGTGCTGTAGTCGATGGTGTGTGTGGTGGTGAGAACATTGAAAGAGGTGGAGGAGAGAGGTGCTTAAAACTTCCATTGCAGCGTCAACTCTCATTAATCCTCCACTAATCACTGTTTTCATGTTTCCCTCTAACAAGTGCCTGTCTGCACTGATGATCGCCTTTATATTTCCATAAATTGATGATATTTAATATGAATATTGCCATATGGTACAACTATTGAGTTGCATGGATATGAAAATGCAAATAAATGATTGATGAAAAATTTAGGAAGACTGGAATGCATTCCTATTTTTTCTATTTATAGAATTATTCACATTATTCATTTTCACATTTCATTAACTTTGTGAAAGGCATCCCTCAATGATAATGAGGCTTTGGTGTTGAATTTCACATAAAAACTAGGATAGACATACCATTTAACTTTCATATTACTCGCAAGTATGTAATTTTCCCCTTTGGTTGCCCTGCTCTTCCCAGTACCGGGTATTGGCACAGGGCTGCTGGTACATGCTGTTTGGCATATCAACATCCTCACTGCACTCTGCCAACACTGGAGACAGCCCCTCACAGGACCGCCCACTGCTGGATGGAGGTGCCAGTCCTTTCACTTATGTAAGTAGATGAGAAGGCCATTGATGTTTTGTTTTGAGTGTATGTGGTGTGATGTGTATAATACAGAAAGTAATGTCAGAGGTACTATGTAATTTCATAAGTTTAGATATAAAAAAATTAATAAGTTAATCAATTTGATAAATGATTGATTAATTTATACAAAAATTTATCAAGATCTGTTTCAGAATTTTTAATGAAGTACAGAGGACAACAAAAATAAAGAATATAATCAATAGAAGTTTAGAAAAGATATTTATATTTAATTTGTTGAGTATTACCGATAAAATTATATATAGATTTATATTATATTTTTTAATTTATTAGAATAATTACTAACCTTTGACCACAAACCCTAAAATAGAATTTCTTCTGAGGTTTTATACTGATAAATGAAACCACTTTCTTTATGTTATTTAGACATTATTAATGAGTCCTATTTTTCCTTCGTAAGTTCAATCCAGTGTTTGGCTTTCATGAGGAACAGGTGATTATGTAGGAATTATATATTTGCTGTTTTCCCAGATCTGTACCAGCATTAATTCACAGTTGCATTAGTTATATGTACCCTTCCAGAGAAGGTCATAATGCTTGCAAACTTTATCTGTATTGGAACAGTACTATTGTATTTATCCTTATCTTTTGATACCTTTTTCCAGTGAGATTCTCAGTAGTAGTGTTTACGGTAGCAATAACTATATTCACTAATCTTTATTCACACTCCAAACTTCCCACTCTCCCTTCCTCTTTTTTTAGTACTATTCCTACACTCCTTCCATTGTATAGGAAACTTCCTCACACATTGACAACTTTTTCTTAATTCCTTTGTACCTTCTTAGCCATTTAATTTTTTTCCTTCTCTCCTTGTGACCAGTCTACTAAAGATACAGTGTTTGACCACCTCTACCACTCCACAGTATATTCTTATCTATGTCTGTCTGTCTACATTGACATCTATTCCTTGCGGCCCTTGTGAAGGGCTACCCATGACAGAACACAATGACTAGTTACTCCACTACAGGAACATTGACTTATCTCAGTATAGATACATTCTATCTATTACCATTTTCTTTAATTACTTTTTATTACTAATGGCATGTTTGATATTTTGTTTTTTTGGATAATAAATCAAGTAAACCATGAAGCAATATTTTCCATTTAGTTTATAAACCTGTCGCAAGTATAATATAGCTCAAGTAGCTAAGTTAAAGAGTGCTGGACATCTAAATGTAACTGTAAAAGAGTGCTGACTACATTCGCTTAAGTACAAAGGTTGCTGAATGTCCCAATAAGTATGTAAATGCATGCCAAAGTATATCTTTAGTGCTTGGAATTTTGACAAGCTAATTACAAAATTTTCAGAATTTTTTTCTGGATAAAATTACATTGAAATATAATTATCAAAATATTGACTTTTTATTCTTTTTACAATTTGTTTTTATAGTTAGAGAAAATTCCTGCATGTATGACATACAAGTTTTAAATGGATGATTTATTTAATTTTCACATTATATTGTGCCACAAGACACAGTGGACCATATCCTAATTCTTCTTGCTATTTATAGCCATCAACTCCTTCTGTGCAGGAGAGTGTGGATGATGTGCAGGTGGTCTTCGCTGAGCCTGATCCCATGCGGCCCCATGTCCCACGACACACCGAGACTCCACTTTTCCCCCCGGGCAGGATCCTTTACTGCTTCCCTAGTCTGCCAGAGGAAGACAGGTGAACAATTAGTATAGTTTGACCATATTCATAATTTGTACTGGGAAAAGTATTGCATATGAAAACAGCTGAGTTAGTGAGCTTGCTTTTTGTGTTAATAACAATTGGTTCCCAAATTAATCCCTTCAACTCACTATAACTTTCCAAAACACTCGTAATATAAGATGTGAGACAGCATCATTGTTTTGAATGGCAGGTTCCAAGTTTACACTGATAACAGGGTGTCAAGCCTTAAGGTAATGTGTGACATGTTTCAAGCCTTTTGGTGTATAGATCCCTCTGCATGACCTCATATTATGTTTTATTTGGTCTCATTATTAACTTTCTACCTTTCAATTTGACCCAGTCTTTTCTTTCTCCTCTTGACCAAATAATGCAATCTACCAGTTCTTACCCCTTCACTGATGCCTTCAATCCCAAGTCTTCTCAACGTTATACATGCTAGTTGATCTTTCATAGTAGCATAACATATCTACCTTAACCTTACATAACATCCTCTTTTCAACATACACCAATCTCGACATAATCATATTTAACAGCTCAAATTTTGTTACATTTCATGCACAGGAGGTATACTGTTTACTTTCGTGGGCTGGGAAAGTTGTTATTGTTGATAGGAAAACTCCTTTCACCTGCTGAGCGTCATAGTAGTGGTCGGGTCAGTAGGGTTGGGTGTGGTGTGGTGTGGTGTGGTGTGTTATGTTATGTTATGGTGTGGTATTGACATATCAAGAAAATGGATAAAGGCAAATTACTTCAGGTGTTTGTGTGTTAGATATAAGGGTACTACTTATAAGAAAGGTGGATGTATTGTGAAAGAAAAGAATGGAGCAGTATGTAACAGTGGATGTGGGAGAGGTGTTATGTAGCATGAATGAAGAAGTTATATGTGGACATGGTAAACTAGAGGGCATTTTTGCTATGGTCTGCCTTTCTAGGGTTCTTGTAGGAGAAGCTAAGCACCAGTAGTGATGATAATGATGATGATAACAATGATTATTTAATTTGTGTTCTTTTTATATTCAATTTCCTGCTTTTTCTTGTTTGTCACCATGTACGAGCATGTGTTCGAAAAAATTGTATCAATAACTATTAGAGTTTGTCTCAGAATGGTTTTAGTATATTAGTTTTCAGTTTATGAATATTTTCCAGGAATATAAGTAATTCATAACCTAGGAAGTCATAACTGTTCTGTGTATTAGAATCCTACTAAACATATCTAATATTTAACCTTTATTCAAATCCCAGACTGGATGGCAGTGTGGGAGAATGGGAGTTCACCTGGAGTGAGGCCAAGGAGTTCTCACAAATCCTTATTTCACCCTCTATGATGCGCCATCACTTGCCTCCTGTGGTGCTGGCTGCTCTCAGGGATGCAGCATATCAGGCTGCTGACCCCACCTAGTGAGAGAGAATATACAGAGGAATTTGTCTGCCTAGAGATAAGTGGACGTCAAAGTTTCCTCTATAGTGTGGTGGTCTGGTGGAATATGCCTTAATGGAAAATGAAGTGGTGAAAAAAGTATTATAGTGAATAGAAGTAGTATTTTGTTCTCATTTTGCCTCCTGGCATAATAAACCATTATTATTAGTTCCCTAGTATTCAGACTGTTACCAAGTAAGTTGTGGTGAGTAAGGTGAGGGAGGTAGTAAGTTGTGGTGAGTAAGGTGAGGGAGGTAGTAAGTTGTGGTGAGTAAGGTGAGGGAGGTAGTAAGTTGTGGTGAGTAAGGTGAGGGAGGTATTAAGTTGTGGTGAGTAAGGTGAGGGAGGTATTAAGTTGTGGTGAGTAAGGTGAGGGGGATATTAAGTTATGGTGAGTAAGGTGAGGGAGGTATTAAGTTGTGGTGAGTAAGGTGAGGGGGATATTAAGTTATGGTGAGTAAGGTGAGGGAGGTATTAAGTTGTGGTGAGTAAGGTGAGGGAGGTATTAAGTTGTGGTGAGTAAGGTGAGGGAGGTAATAAGTTGTGGTGAGTAAGGTGAGGGAGGTATTAAGTTGTGGTGAGTAAGGTGAGGAAGGTATTAAGTTGTGGTGAGTAAGGTGAGGGAGGTATTAAGTTGTGGTGAGTAAGGTGAGGGAGATAGAATCAAGGTCGTGGAGGATGCTTTCAGGGACTTAGTCTTGATGGGAGGGAGATTTTATATAAGAGGGAGTATTGTTTATCATTTATTTCCTTCCATTGTCTTGAGTTTTCAGTATGTATTTAATTGTACCATATATCATATATATGATTAGGTAATTTTGTTACTTTTAATTTAATTTCATAATTTTAATGTATACCGTATATACCGGACTATTAGGCGATTGGTTATATAAGACGACCCCCAATTTTCGAAGAAAAAAATTTGGTTTTGAGCTATTATCACTATATTAGACGACCCTCTTTCTCATGGTAAGGTTCACTGTTCACCCGTCCTTAATTTATTACTCTAACAATTACTTCCAACACTAGTTGCTCAAGATGCAAGTAGTTAAAAGAATTAAAAAACTACATATTGTACGTATATTACTTTTACTAAACAATAGTCTGAATTTTTCAAAATGTAAAGAAACATTATCATAAACATCAGCACCAAGCCGGATGCGTTCTAATACCTTGTTTCAACAATTGCCTCAAACATTCGAAACATAGATATTTAATTAAAAACCTTCAAAATCATCTTCATCTGATACAGTAAGCATGTCAAATATATCTTGAGATACATGTTCAAGGGCATCATCATACGGGTCAAATTCTGCATCATCTGGGTTGTCTGCAGCTTCATCACCAGTGTTGCCCGCCACCCCGGTGTTGTGGCCCGCACGTAACGTTATCAGTAAACAACTAAACATTCAACATCCATAGAGTTAGGGTGGGCCCGCACGCCTGTGTATGTGTGTGTGTGTGTATATATATATGTGTATATATATATATACATATATATATATATATATATATATATATATATATATATATATATATATATATAAATATATATATATATATATATATATTATGCATACACGTGTGTGCATGCGAAATGAATTCCCAGGTACAGTGGCACTGAATATTCATCACAGAGTTATAGGTTTGTGTTTTATTCTCGGTGTATAAGACGACCCTTAGATTTAGAAGCCTTAAACTTGGCAAAAAATCTTGTCTTATAGTCCGGTATATACGGTACTTATGGAACAAACTTTCAAACTTGCTGCTGGGCAGTATAAGTTTCAGATGCATTTTGATATATAAGCAACAGATATTTTATATAATAGGAAAATATTGTTGAAGATTTTTGTAGAATTATAACATATAGCTATATATCACAATGCAGGAATTCTTGATATGACGAGATGTGTGACAGTTTGTATTAGGAGTGTCTGGTTGCCTCTTAGAAGTAATTCCCCATTTTTATCCAAACATTTTATGGTGCTGTCACTCCATCCTCATGAGATTTTATCTTCCAAATCATACTATTTCATAATCTCTTGTTTAATTATTATCCTAACTATATTTTGCTTTTTATTCATAAATGAAACATTTACATAGAAACACAGATTAGGGTCCGAACTAGTTGGTCTGTCCTTAACCCTGGGTATCTTAAGCAAACACAATTAAAATCAGAAGCATTGTAGTTGAACAGCCAGCATTTACGGCGAGTCATACAGCCTCTATTGGAAACATTTTTGGAGATGGTAGTCAAGTTTATGTTTGAAGTAATTCATTGTGGTACACTGCACCACAAATTGGGAGCTTATTCCACTCTCTAATGATGTCATTGGTAAAGAAGAATTTAGTGTAGTCAAGTTGCATTTATCTACATCTTAATTTTACAACATTATTCCTTGCTCGTGATGTCATCAATTGAAAACAATTTATTTGCATCAACATTCATAAGCCCTTTAAGGTTTCCTTAAAGGTGATGTTTCTTGAAAAAGAACATGTTTAGTAGTGCCAACCTCTCTTCATAAAATTTATTACGCAAAGATGGGATTATCTTTGCAGGATAGCTTCTAATTTTACTATTTCCTTTACAAGGTGAGGCAACCAAAATTGCATTGCAATGGCAAGAAACTCAGCATATGCTGAGGGGCACGTCGCCCCGCCCATCCTCCAATGCTAATCCTGACGATTACCCCGTGCAAGTCCCCATGCAACCCCCTTTCCATACCAAGTAACTCCCAACAGGAAGAATAGACTTACCTCAGCCATGAACTTTGTGGGTGTCCCCTTAGCCTCTTCCAGCCCGGATTATCCCTTTCAGAGATGGCCCGACAAGCAGGACTAGCTTCTGGGTAACGTGCCATATACCCATATAGCTGTTGACATTGGCGGACTATGCTGGTAAAAGGCCTTTAGTCTCAGTGCAGTTGCTGATTTGACACCAAGTCATTCCAGCGATACCTTTTGCTTCTGCATATATATATATATATATATATATATATATATATATATATATATATATATATATATATATATATATATTATATATATATATTATATATATATATATATATATATATATATATATATATATATATATATATATCATCCCTTACACTGGTAAACTCTGGAACTTGCTTCCTTTGTTTGTTTTTCCACCTGCCTATGATTTGAACTTTTTCCAAGAAAGAGTGTCAAGACACTCATACTAAATTGGACCTCCACCCCTTGCCTCTATTTCTCCTAAGCGACAAGCAGGATCTTTTTTAACTTATTTTTGTTAGCCCTTGGCCGGTACAAAAAAAAAATTATATATAGACAATCTAGAGGGTATGGAAACCAGATCTAAATTACATTCTTTTAATATAAACTCTTTGAACCATCACCTATAAAAGGAAGGAATGTACATTAAAAGATCCAGCAAATGGTGACAACTTACCTTTCAACCAAAACTGCATTTACTAAACTTTTACACAATCTTATACCATGTACACAATAAAATTACCACTGGATTTTTAATGTCTAACAAATAAAGTCTTGTACTATATACACAATCAATAATATTTGAATTTTAAAGTTTCTTGATAAATATGTAAGAAACATTTTTTCTGACACATTATGGCAATAAAAGAGTACCTATAAACCAATATGCTGGAAGACCACTTTAAGAAACAAGTTAGCCAGCAAATAATGAATGCATTTGGCGTGTGACTGTGGTGTGCCGTTTGAGGATGATTAAACTATTTCACAGAAGTCAAAATTCATATTGTAATAGTAAAAAATACCATTTAGAGAGCTATTATATACTCCTTCACCAGCTTCAATGCCCAATGTAGTAATTAATGTATTTAATTGAAATACTCCATAAACTGGATATTGCTATAAAGTTTTGTAGGATTATCATTTAAACAATTTTTATGAAGAGGAAATGTTAAGGCTGTAAGAAGTACTAAGTAGTATCTGATGCACCCTTTCTGTATCATTACAATATGAAGTGACTGGGGAGCCAGGTGGCTCTAGGATACAGTGCTCGGCTCGCAGCCAGCCAGCTAGCAGCTTCTTAATGGAAGGGATAGCGCTCTTTCATCAGCTCTATCGGGACTTTAATTTTATGGTCTTTCTATATGAAATGACCGACAAATGAGAATCCAAGTCTCTGACTACATAACATGAACATTCAACTCCAGGTCATATGGTTGCATAATTTATAAATAAATATCCTATTGAGGACTTTATTCACAATTATTTTGTATGAAACATGTGAACAATTAGTCCAGTACAGTATCACATTACAAAATTCATAAATTTTATTGTTATTAGGTATGGAAGGAATTTAGAACAATAGTACAATGAAAAATTGAATACAGCTTTTTTTACAAACATACATTTCATTTCTGAACAAGAAAGTAATGCATAAACTTTGTTGTTAGAGCTATATTTGCAATATGCATATTTTACAAAAATATATTTTTGTCTAAGCACTATGCTTTCCAGCATATATAGTCCCAAGAAATACACTTTATTGGGTGGCTATTGAGGATCAAATGTTAGGGAGAAGTAAGGATAAGACAAAACTTCCTTGACAATTTGGTGTGAATGTGGAAGTTACAAAATGGATAAGGAGGCATATTCCACAAGTGTAACTATATATCCAGAGTGGATGATGATGGAGTGAGTGACTAAGATGTATGGGAGTAAAGTAAATAGTACAAATGTGAGACAGATCTCTTGTTATGGAGAAGAAAGTGGATCAGCATGTAAAAGAACAGATGTAAGTTTGGGAAAGGTTTGATGTGCCATAAATTGGAGAGAAAAAAGAAGTTTACAGGGTACCTTGCAATGACCAACCCTAAGGGAAGTTCCCAAAGGGGAAAGAGGCATCGAAAATCTTACATAATTCATCACAAGTAAAGACCTACCATCAACACTGATCATTCCTACATGAAATAACAAGTATGGTTCTGGCTATTGTATGGTCTTTTACTTTACATGTAGTGTGATATAAAACAATAAGTGTCAATCTGAGTGATGTTAAATAAGTCTACTTATACTTCTTGAGAGAGGAATATGTAGTACTTATAAATAGGCCAGTTATAACTGTGGTGTGGGCTGAAAGAATACCACCACCATATTCGTAAAAGGCAACCAAAAGGGACGGAGCAAGGGGTCTGGGAAGCCCCTCCTCTGTATTCTCTCCTATGAAAAGACAGGATGTAGAGGGGATGGGGAGAGTTAAGTCTCCCTGAACCCTAAATGCTTGGTCTTGCCTACCCCCTTTTAATAGGGATATAAGCCAGGTATATAGATAGATAAAAATATTCAAAGAATAACAGTATTATAAACTGAAGCTTCTTGTGTGACCTTGGAGATTCTGTGCTAGTGATACACTCAACAAAACCTGATATTTGATAAAAAATAAACAGTTCAGTTTTCATGGTGTGTGATGAAGGGCAGCCTGATGTAGCTACTAAAGAACTACAAAGAAAGATGGCTGCTATGGGAGAGCATCACAGGGGCACAAGACAGTATAAATATAATAAGGCAAGTCTTGCACTCCTACAATAAGCTTTGTTGGTCCACTAATTCTGACAAAATCCTCCTGTAAATCTAAAAACTAACATCATCACTGTTCATAAAACACTTGACAAACTTTTATAGACACTTAAGTGACATGAATTTGATTTAAGATTGTCTTTGGAGATCCCTCGGGAAGAAACTCGCATTAGCTGATAATTCAGGAATTTGTATCATGGTAATTTATAAATATTTCCTAAAGTCAAAGTTTGGTGCTACATGGTGGTGTAGTCTAATTGGATGTAGAGCTGTGTCACACCCACTGTGGAGAAGATGGCCCTGGTCTGCTGCTGCAGATACCTTGGGTCTGCTGCACCGGACACCTCCAGCTTCACATTTCCTATATATTGGCCTGAGCACAATGTCCAGAAGCGGGTTTCCTGGACACTGAACACCCCTGGCAATGCTCGAATTTTGTAGAAGCAATTTGGTAGCAAGTCATCTAACTCTCTGGGTTGCCGCTGCATCAAGATTTCAACAGAGTTTCGAAGGAGACCAAGTACACTGACTAAGATTAGCACTGCTATGAAAAGGGAGCAGATAGGATCTGCAATCATCCATCCAAACATGTACATGAGGATAGATGACACTATAACTCCAACTGACCCCAGGGTGTCTGCCAGAATGTGCAAGTACACTCCTTGCATAATCTGTGATGGTCCACTCCCACCATGAGAATGACCATGATGTGCTTGGCCATTGTGGGTATGGCCGTGATGGCTGTCCCCATGTGAGTGGCCATGATCTCCGTGGGAGTGACCATGGCCCCCATGCTGGAATGCAAAGATCCCAATGAGGTTAACAAACAAGCCCAGAACGGACACCACAAAGAGGCGCTCATGCTTGACCTCAGGAGGCTCAATGAGCCGCTCCACACTTTCGGCAAAGATGAAGAAAGAGACAAACATCAACAGTAAGCCGTTGATGAAGCCACCTAGGATCTCTGCTCTCACGTACCCGTAAGTGTAACGTTCATTTGCCCGCCACTTAGTGATGATCTTGGCTGCCAGACCCACCAGCAGACCAGAACAATCAAAAAACATGTGGAAGGCATCTGAGATGAGGCCCAGACTGTTGGTCCACACTCCATAGAATAATTCAACAAAGCCAAATGTCAAGTTCAAAAGTAGGAAAAAGAAGAGATTACGGGAGTCTGAGTCCGATAGAATGAGACGGATGATATTGGTTACCAAGTCTTTCAGCTTTGTCCGACTCACAGAAGTCAAGAGGGGCTTGGTATCCTCCACGTCAATGGTGACAGGCAACATTGTCCCAGTCTGAGATGAAGTGCAGTATAAATCACAAAAGTCACCCAAAACATCTACATCAAACTCAAGTCCTTCCAGGCAACATTGTTCTCTATAATAAAGGACACACTAGCACCAGTGGCTCCTCCTCACTGTTTGTTTGATGCTTAGGTACAGCATAGTCATAACAAAGTGCTAAAATGTTTCCTTGTGTATATTTCCATCACTATTTTTTATTACCATCATGACATTCTCTGTGACTGGTGATGCACCTTCTAGAGTAAACTAATTTCTTCTTGAGAGTTCAGCTTTGCACTTGAATGACAATTTCTCTTTTCATAATTTCTTTTGGTGATTTCAGCCTGGTGCCTCACACAACCTGCCAAAAAAATAAAGACTGTGTATTTGATGCAGTATCCAATAAAGGGAATAAGAACACCTAAAAATATAAGGATGTAAGACATACATTAATAACATGATTACCTCTGGTATGCTGTTACAAATACTAACTATCATGATTATCTCTGGTGGTATGATGTTACAAATATGAGATATTTTGCATCATAAACTGAACAAATTATTCAACCACACACACACACACATATATATATATATATATATATATATATATATATATATATATATATATATATATATATATATATATATATATATATATATATTGTGACGGAAATGTAGTAACACCTCAGAATTTATCAGGTAATGGAAAAAAATAACACTAAATTCTCTAGAGTATTATTGAGAAGAAATTAAATAATACCAAATAAATATTTGCTGATGCATCATGACTACGTTAGTCAAAGACTCACAAAAATTATAGACCACGGAGCGCCGACTATATCTGCTTGAAAGGAAAACATTGAAATGATGGGTAAATGATGTTCTATTGTTTATGACTGGGATTTGTGTGCATGCCAGTATATTAGTGCCTTACAGTGTCTATAATTATAGCCTCTGATAATCACATTGCACCACTGCTTCGGCTGCCTAGTTATGAATGTCCATAGCAGATTTGTTCATTGTTTGAGAGTATTGTTGCATTTGTTATGAGGAGGCATAGCAGCAGTCTCATCTCATTAAACAGAAATTCTTTCAGCAACGTGAATTTCACAAATTTCTTTTTTACGCTGCTGTACTATAATCTTCACACTAAAGATACATTATGAAATTACATGCATTGTGACATAATCCTGGTTAGGTTATATGTGGCATTGGTTTGATTTGGAAACCCCCTCCATTGTTATGGCCATTTGGAGATAATACGTGGCAATTAAATTAAGATAGATAACCTGTTAATTACATGTGTTTAGTTATTTAGGGGTATCCACGACTTTGTAGCTATGGAGTTCTCTAAATTTGTTAATTAGTTGATGTATGATAATGGAGAATGGTTTTCTAAGGGTATATTTCAACAGATTAATTCCAGTAAATCTGCATAACTACAGCTCGGACGATATTGATATAAATATGAAGTCCTACATACTATACAAGGTGTAGGTACTCAACATATCTGTGAAGGTTTCAGGCGGTGCTTGTTATTATAGTCATATATAGGCCATAATATGGCAATCCAGAAAAAAAAAAATCTAGGATGAATTGCCTAACTTTTGGGTAATAAAATACAAAAAGCTTATATAACCAAACCAAACCTAATCTAATCATAACCTAATCAACCTTGCATAACTTCAAAAATGCTTTATCAGGGAAATAATGACGAGCACCGCCTGAAACCTTCACAGATGTGTTGAGTACACCATGTATAATATGTATGACTTCATATTTATATCGATATCGTCCGAGCAGTAGTTATGCAGAAATAACCTAATTCTATTTTATTGGCAGCAAATTAATAATTTGTCCTCCACCCAAAATACCCCAGTTTCCGGCAAGTCCCCAAATCTGTCTGGTAAAAATGTCTTATTGGATTATCAACCAACCCCAACAAAACTAGAAAAACAAGTTAAAAGCGATTTTTTTTTCAAGTATTGGTACATGTGACTGGAATCTGTGCAGTACCTCTCAATGAACATCCTATCAACAATTAATAAAGTGGCCGATAAATGCACCCACCACGCACCACCAACACACTCCAGGCCCGTGCGTGGCAAAACTTACCCACATCTCCATCCCGTGAAGTGGTAGGGGAGGGTAGGCGGTGGGTGTCAGGGCCGCCGGGTGTGACAGCTGGGCACCTGGCATTTGGCTCATCAACCCAGGCACGTTACCTGTGTGCACCAGGTAATTCCAGTATCATCTGTCACACTAGGCTAACCCACTGTATCTTTTGTATCTGAGCAGGTATAGCCAGCAGGTGCCACAGATAACAGAACCACCACCTGCACCACCAGCAGCAAACGTGTACACCAGGCTGATCACCCTCAAGGAAGTGATGATGTACACAAAGTCCTTCTCAAATGAACAACTTTCATGATTTCATATTACCATTTAAAAATACATAATTGGTGTTTTTTCCATCTAAAATTTGTTATTTTATATTCTTTTGAATAAAACTACTTTTAATTGAGGTTTTTTTTTTATCCGAGTGGACCTAAATCTAATACTTATGATGTTCATTTAAAATCTAGAGCAAATTACACATTGGAGTTTGTTTCTTATTTGTGAATTCACGTGCACATTAAAATTACCATATAGAGAATGAAAATGATGAAGATTAATTAATGTAGGCACCTTGCTAAGTAGGCATGTATAGTAGCTTTTGTTTTATACCATAGAGTACGAAATCGACGACCTCAATTTTTTGTTAAATTTATCTTGGCAGATTGACTCATCTGGGGTAATTTACGATGATACCTTAAAAGCCACTTTAACACATCTCTTAAAATGAACTCTACATAACAAATATGTCAGAAAATGTAAGCGGTCTCTCATTCAAGACAAATGAAATGTGCTCCGTGTTTTAATTCAGGCTGCGAGAAATTATAAGACGTATTAAGAAAAAAGGACATAATTTGCATTAAGGGGAATCTCGAAGAAAGCATGAATTCTAGGAATTAAGTAAATAAACTATAATGTTATAGACATGATTTTGCTGAATAGGATTGAATGTAAAGTTGATATAGAATACGTGG
Source organism: Cancer borealis (assembly GCA_036785275.1). NCBI lineage: Eukaryota > Metazoa > Arthropoda > Malacostraca > Decapoda > Cancridae > Cancer > Cancer borealis. Next base: position 14,133 of record JAXIVD010000596.1, on the reverse strand, counting down.
TTGCAGCAGTCACCCTTGTACAGCTTTAAGTAAGAATGTTTTCTTCAATGTAGAGGTGACTTTAATTATTTTGACCTTCCACATGTTCTTACTCAGTATTCACTGATGAAGAAACATTAACACGTATGTAATTGTGCATCTTTACTCCCTGTGAGCTCAAACGTTACCTCTGTAACTTAAGACATTGTGTCCTTATTTTCGGTGTACTACCACTTGTCAAACTAAACTTCCTACAGGCTACAGGACTTGATTCCTTGTCCCTGTTGGTGGTCGATAATACTTATGTACATTATTTCCATATACAAACACAAGTCGGTGTCGAGGTGAAAGTTTGAAGGCACATACACGGTTAGCGTATGTAGTATGTACCACGCTTTCAGAGGTGGGCAATCGGATTCGGAAGTCCGATTATCCGATTAATCGGATTCGCATTTTCGAATCGGATAATCGAATCGGACTAGCCCCCGCCAAACGAATCGGATAATCGTAATCGGACTGCCGAAAATTTAAAGCGATTTGCGATTAATCCAGGTCGACGTCGTCTTTGTATTTTCGTAATAGCAGTTTCTTAATAAATTTTTCTATATTTTTCTCAAGTAAATATTTTTTCGCTTTATTCTATTCACACTTTAGTATTTTCTCTATAATATAATGCGCAAAATATCATGATTAATTATTAAATCATATAAATTATAATAAAAAGGTTATATTTTACAAGTATAAAGTTGGTATAATACGCGTTTAGTTCTGGTTTTTCGTACGCGTCTCATCGGTTAAGTGATGCGCCGCACCAGTTTAGAGCCAGTCGTCGTGAGAGGAAGTGCTGCTGCTGCTGCTAGGGCAAAAAAGCATTAAATTCCCTTTAGAAACATTGAAAATAGCTTTAAAAACATTGAATCGCTTTTAAAAATATCGAATCGCTTTTAAAAACTTTAATCGAAATCGGATAATCGCTAATCGGACTTAGATTTTTGGCAACCGAATCGGATAATCGAATCGGACTTGACGAGCTGGCGAATCGGTAATCGCTAATCGGACTTCAATTTTTTCGAATCGCGCCCACCTCTGCACGCTTTACTGTATGTGTTATCAATAACTATATTTGCTTGTATCGTTATCATATGAGTATTTCAGCACGTATTGCGTGAAACTGATAATGAAAAATAACTATCTTTTCTTCTAATGTAAATTATGAAAACTAACAAAATATGCTGGGGTGAAGCTGAAGCGAGCCACCAGGCCTAACATTGAAATTTGACAATAATTTACATTCATGGAACAACCATGCATACAAACAAAACTGAGTAGCGCACATAACAAACATTTTGTTATGTACGAGAATCAATAACGAACAAATTGAAAAAAAAAACTATCTTAACGAAAATTTGGAGTGCGATACAATATATTGTATTGCACTCCAAATTTTCGTTAAGATAGTTTTTTTTTCAATTTATATATTATGAAGACAATAAGAGGACTAGAAATATTACGCCTGTGACTCCAGCTCCATATTACATCATTATATTCTTGTGTCTGGGTCGGGTCTTCATGGTCGTCACAGTATGATCATACATGTAGCTACTTATGATTTTTCCAATGCTTATCCAGCATCTTTTCAAATGTGATAATTGGTGCTGCATTGACCACATCATCAGGCAAATTGTTCCAGGTGTTTATCACCCGGTCACAAAAAGCATATTTCCTTCTATTAATTAGCCTGTTCGCAGTGAGCATTTTGATACCAGACAGCGCCAGATTTTGTAATTTTTGCCGGAAAATAAATACTTTTTGGAGCAAGTTTTACAAGCTTACACAGGTGTATTATTGCACATTAATGCGTATGAAATTTAAGTCTATTAATCTCATGATGTCTGACGGCATATGACATCGTTTGAGCCTCTATTCATAATTTCATATGTTATTCTTAAGACAGCTTATATTTGTATCAAGGCAAGCAATTTGTCATTTTCTACTAATCTCAATGGGCATATACCGATACATACTTTCATTTGAATGTACCAAACAATAGGCAAATCCATGTAATGTATAGAAAATAAAATTTTGTGTCGCAGACTTAATTTTTTCCAGTACGACAACTACATCCTCGGCTACTGGCAGCAAACCACAACAAACACTAGCAGGCTACTCAGAGCAACTCCTAATGGCATTGTCAGCTGCAAATGCTGTGGCAAGGGTTTATTAGAAGTAAAATGTCTCCATAGTGATAAATATCAGTCTTTTTAAATGCGCTTAGTATACTACGTCGTACGTCTGGCAGCGGTGCTGTTTTTGTTTTCTTCACTGATCACCTTCGTATATAAGACGTGACAGTGATTTCCAATATTTTTTAACACACTCAGATAAAATGTATAAGCCGAAATCAACATTTTTTTATTTTTACTGCTCATACTTACTGAAAAAATAATAATTACCTAATTGTAGCTTTATCTTATAATACAATTAACAAAGCCTTATCATGCACCAGTAAGTAAGAATAATAACATTAAGGTTATGTTTTTAATTTTAAATACACATGTGCAGTAATTCATGTCGTATTTTTTCTGCAGATCGGCTTCTAAATTAACTAAGTCACCCCTTTGCCCCGGAGAAGCGGAGAAAATTAAAAATTCTAGCGCTGATAGGTGTCTACGACCCTAGCTGCGAACAGGCTAATTCTTGATCATCTCTTGTAAATTTTCTTACTGCAAACTCTTAATTGTAGCTATTTGTGTCCTGAATTACAAATAAATCTTCAAAGTTTTTTCTATTATAGATCACACTCAAAATAATGTATGTTTTTATCATATCTCCTCTGGCTTTTCTTATAAACTAATGTAATTTGGTCAATTTTTCTTAATCTTTCCTCATATGTCAATGGTTTTAGTGTGGGGATTAATTTACATTTACATTTCCAATAATGTTGATGTGTTTTGACTTATAAGGGCTCCAACTTTGGTTAACGTATTCTAAGTATGGTCTTACAATAGCAGTATACACGTTTTTAAACATTATTTAATCTAAGGCAGCAAATGTTCTGATAATATCAACAAGTTTGTCTTATTCACTTTTTCGGCAAAATGTTCCTTAAAGTTTAATTATCTTCTTTATTATCACTCCTAAGTCCTTCTCTGACTCTACTTTAGGTAACTTTTTTCCCAACTTGCACTCAAATTTCTGGCTTACCTTGCTCCCCATCCTCATATAACATAATTTCGGTGTTTTGAATCTAATAAGCCAGTTCTGGGATCACTTTTCTGTAGATCTTGTTGTAAACTTTTGCAGTCTTCTATATTATTGATATTTTTAAAAATCTTGATGTCATCAGCATATAAACATATTTCACTGTTGTTGATCATTCCTGGCAGGTCGTTAATATAAACTACATATAATAGAGGTCTAATAGCTGATCCTTGTGGTACTCCACTTATTACTTTATGCCATCCCGATGTTTCTCCATTCACCACAACATATTGATTACGCTGACTTAAAAAATATTTAATCCATGCCAGTATCTCTCCTCCCATACTATAACTCAAGTTTTTTTTCTTCCAGCAGCCTTCTATGTGGAACGGTGTCAAATGCCTCAGCATAATCACAGGTTACCACATCTACATAATTTCCTTTATTCCACAAACAAAATTAATAACAAGAATTTGAGAAAAGAAACGGGAGCCGTTAGAAAGACCATTACAATTGCTTGGTAAGCTAAATACTGACACTGGAGCCAAATCCTTCTCTGTGAGAGGCCCAAAACTATGGAACGAGCCCCCATCACAGATCAAGCAGGCCAATACCCTATCAGTATTTAAGTTAAATTAAGAATAACCACTGTCAGTGGAAATTAATTTATTATTATTATTATTATTATTATTATTATTATTATTATTATTATTATTATTATTATTATTATTATTATTATTATTATTATTATTATTATTATCATTACTATTATTATTATTATTATTATTATTATTATTATTATTATTATTATTATTATTATTATTATTATTATTATTATTATTATTATTATTATTATTATTATTATTATTATTATTATTATTATTATTATTATTATTATTATTATTATTATTATTATTATTATTATTATTATTATTGTTATTATTATTATTATTATTATTATTATCCTAAGAGATGAGTTGTTATGTTGTTAAACAAGTTGATGAGTTTCGGCAGAGCAGCTCTATCACCAAACAGGCAGTATAAACCATCCAACTACTGTTAGAAGGGTCTGCAGTATCATGACGCCACCAACTTTATATATAGGAGTGGCTGACCGCCGTGGCTTTACACTTTTCTGTTCGTAGCTATTAGGGGTGGAACGCTCGTGGCTCTGTTATTGTTAAATTTTGTTGGCCAAGTGTTATAATGTATACTGATCTCTGGTCTGATTTACTACAGGCATATTTCTACATAGGGAGAGGCTTGTGTGCATATTACATTCTGTTCCTGTCTGCAGTCTGATATGTGTTCGGACGCGTGAAATTCATTGCCTGTTGAAGGTTATGAAGGTAAGTTTTAATAATTTTCGTTACTGGTGGGTTGTTTATTTATAGTGGTATTATTTGGGTAATTAATTAATACTGAAACTAGTTGTTTGAGTTATGAGTGTTTAGTGTTTGCCGCTGGATCCTGTTATGGTTGCAGCAGAATTGTAATCCTCTGTTGTTTCACGGTTTGTTTAGCATCTCCATTATTTCAGAAAGGTTATATTTGCTACCTGTTCAGAGTGATGTCCCTTGTGGTCTAGTGGAAACTGGTCATTCTGAAATAGTGGCAGTGGTATGAATGGCATTCCAATGTGATATATATAATCATTGGTTTTTGCCACTTAGTATCTCGTATGAATGATTTTCTTTATCATTTGTATATCTTCTTTTCTGCTCTCGATCACTTCTCCGTTCTTGCACTGCGATTAGCTCATCCTTTTATATTGGTGTACTTTATGAAATAATTGTTTCAGTTTCTACCAAAGTATAGCAGGCTAGTTTTATTGGTGTTGGGAAAGGTATGGGGAAAGGTTTTGTGGAAAGTGAAAATTTAACATTTTACCGTCTTCGGGAAATTGGTCTTCTATCATTACTGCAAGTTTACACATTATACAATATATTTTTCATCGTGCCAGAATGACCTGTGATCGTTGCCTAGTGCTCCGAGCCTGAACATCATAATGATAATCCTTGAACGTGATGAGGCAGCTGCGTCTTTATAAAAGTATCAAACCACAAGCCGACTTAAAATCCAGGTTTCATGCCTAAATGAGATAGCGAGCGCGCTGCTGCATTTTCAGTTACTGTCAAGGGGATTTGGTGCCTGTTCGAAGTCTCATCGAGACCGTGCCTCCTCCCCCACCTCGTAAACTTCTCCAAGCTTCTGAAAAATGTTCAGTTTTTGCACTGGCAAATGTGATTAGGAAAAAAAAAAGTGACACAGTTGGGTGATGGTGCTGGGCTGGGGGTGGGGGATAAAGGAGGAAAGATTGAGAAAAGAGAATTAAATGCGAAGTAGTGGTTACATAATTTAGCCATTTTCATTTATTCAGGATATGATATAAAGAAGTTAGATAATAGTAATGTTGCATTACACCTTCTATAATGGCGAAAGATATCAAGCCTTAGATAGGTTATTATATCCAGATTTGGTCCGCGAGATGTATTTACTGACTTGTCTCTAGCGAGACGGATCCAACATTAGTGTGGAACCAGATATTTGTGTTTATCCGTGTATTTTGTTAGCTGACTGATTATTAAATCAGAATCGCATTGGTTTCCTTCAATAGCTTTGTGTAACAAACGCTCCATAATTTTGCATATAAATATCTTGTGCGACACACACACACACACACACACACACACACACACACACACACACACACACACACACACACACACACACACACACACACACACACACACACACATATACACATACACATACACATTTACACACATTTACACACATTTACACACATTCACACACATTCACACACATTCACACACATTCACACACATTTACACACATTTACACACATTCACACATTCACACATTCACACATTCACACATTCACACATTCACACACATTCACACACATTCACACACATTCACACACATATAGTGTGTGTATATGTGTGTGAATGCGTGTGAATGCGTGTGTATATGTGTGTGAATTAACATAAGAAATGAGGAGACTGCAAGAGGCCAGTTGATGATCTACACGAGGCAGTTCCTTGTTTCCCACTCTTAGAATAATCCAATATTTAGCTATCCCACCTGTTGTCCCTATTCATACTCTGATTCAACCGTCTTTTAAAGCTACCTATTGACTCGGCACTTACTAATTGTCTATCCAGCCTATCCCAATCGTTCACGACTCTGTTAGTGAACCAATATCTACCTATATCTGTCCTGAATCTAAGTTTTTCTAGCTCGTACCCATTTCCACGCGTCTTATCCTGACTACTAATTTATAAAACCTGATCAATGTTTCCCTTATTAACTCCTTTTACCCATTTGAAAACCTCAATCCTATCCCCTCATGCCCTCCTTCTCTCTAGGTAGTGGAGATTAAGGCGATTTAATCCATCTTTGTAGTTTTAATCTATCTTTGTAGGATAAATCTCTGAACTGCCTCCAATGAGCCTATATTCGTCCTATAATAAGGACCAAAATTGAGCTGCATTATCTAAGTGGGATCTGACGAGCTAAATACAACCTTAGAATGATCCCAGAACTCCTATTTGTCACACACTTACCAATAAATCCCAATAACTTGTTGGCCCTATTTCTAGCTATAATACACTGTTCCCTGGGGCGCAAGTGATTGCTTACTTGAACTCCCAAGTCCTTCATACTATATGACCTTCCTAAGATAGTATCATTTAATGTGTAATCTACAGGCTTATTACCTTTACCTACGCTCATCATACTACACTTGTTAACACTAAACTGCATCTGTCATTTTTCTGACCACTCGTATAGTCTATTTAAGTCATCCTGCAGCATCCTAGCATCATTTATATTCTTTACCGGCCTTCCTATATTTGTGTCATCGGCAAATTTACTGATATCACAGTTTATTCCGGTCTCTAAGTCATTTATATAGATTATGAATAACAACGGTCCTAGTACTGATCCCTGTGGAACTCCACTAGTGACATTACCCCATTCTGATTTCTTTCCATTAATCTGTACCCTTTGTTCCCTACTAGTAAGCCACTTTAGTACCTCCCGTTTCCTGTCAATAAAAAGGCTGTCATACTATCCCAACCTATAATTAAAGTCTCCCATAATGCACACATTATTATATCTAGATGCCCTTGCAAGCTCCTGCATCAGGGGTGCATTAGCTGCTTCGTCTAAATCCGGAGGACTATATATAATCCCTACAGTAAACTTTTCTCCATTAATAATGTCAATCCATAATGATTCCGTATTGCTATCTGTTTTTATTGTGATATTGACATAGCTATTTAATGTGTTTCTAATGTACAGTGCTACACCTCCTTTTCTCCTACCTTCCCTATCCTTGTGAAAAAAAAACAAGTGTACCCATCTATTCCTACTTCAGGTAAAAAAATGTTTGCCTGCAATATCTAACCAAGTTTCTGTAATAACTATAATATCTAACTCTTCTACACATGCGATATCTCTAAGTGTGTATTTTATTTATAGCATTTCTACTGTTTGTATAAAAGACACTTAAGTTCATGTACTTTCCTCTCTCTACCCCGTCTTTTGTCACTATTATCCTTACCTCTATTAATATCTAGTTTCTCTGACTGAACTGCCTAACTGCCCTCTCAAGGCACTCGCTAAGCTCCTGCACCCCCTTCCTACTGAAGGGTAGACTTTCCCTAGCATACAGCTCTTGTCGCCCATAGAACCTGCTCCACTCATCCATAAAACCGACCCCATTCTCCCCACACATCCTCATCAACCTCTCGTTGAGGCCAAGGGCATGTGAGAGCCACTAGCCTCTAACCCCCTGTCTAGGGAGCATCCTTGAAACTATATACCTCCTACCACTCTCCTTTACCTCCCTCAAGAGCTTCTTATACTTATCCACTAGCTCCCCTGACCTCATCCTGCCTACATCGTTCACTCCCACGTGAACCACTACTAAGATCTCCTTCCCCGTCTCCTCCACTACCCTCCTGTATCTCTTTACCACGTCCTGTACTCCGGCCCCAGGAAGACAACACTTCATCCTTCTCTCCCTGTCGGCCTCACAAAAAGTCCCATCAAAATTCCTAATTCTAGAGTCACCAAGAACGAACATTTCCTGCGGCCCTTCTAACCTTTCTCTATCCTTCCTCTCCTTCCCATCTGACTTCCTCTTCACTACCTTCGCCTTGTCTCCATCCCCTGCACCTTTCTCTATTGGGTGCTACTATAGCGTGAGGTCTATCACCATATGTCGTCTACACAGGTGCAGCGCGGAGATTTACCGTGCCCTTCCCGTCACGTGACTATCAGGTCAGGTGAGGTCTAACATGAATCGGATCAGGTGTGACCTGCCCATATAAAAAGAAGCAAATGGAGCTCCTAAATCAGAATCCTCCTCGACCTGAACCAGTTAACAAATATTTCAGAACTTCAGGGTACTTCAAAATGTTGCTGAAGGAGTTTTATAAAAGTCATCCTGACAGAGGAAACAGCAGTCGCCTTTTTAAGAGAACACAATCTGCTGGATACAGTTCAACAAGCAGATCCATGTCATAAATGCGGTTCTGTCATGGAGGAAAAACTACACGGTCTGTGCACACACTCGGGCAATTGAACGATCGTGGTTGGACGCTAAAACGATGATTCTCAAGAAAATGCGAGGTGTTGGTAGTCAGCTGTTTCAGTCACATCTTGATAATTTTTGCTGGAAGATGACGAGAAAAAATTCCAATGATCTATTCGTGTCACTTCTAGAAGATATACGAAGTGTTTATCGCTAAAATAAATGTATGTATTGTATTTGATAGCGTGTTTATTTTTACCTCTCTGCCTTTGATATAAATATAAATAGTATGTAGATATATAAATGATAATATAAGGTTTAAATGAATATGTATACACATACAATATTATAATATAGTTCGATGCTGCGGTAGACCTCACGCTATAGTCGAAACGGGAGATAGACCTCACGCTATATTGAGGTAGACCTCACGCTATAGTAGTATCCTCTATTGTTATTTCTTCCTCCTCCTGTGTAGCTAACAAGCCAAACTTGTTGCTACATTCTACCTCACACATGGGAGGGCTCACCCTCCCTTTCTCTCCCCTACCCATAACCCTCCACTTGCCCCATCCTGTCCCCCGAGACTCTGACCCGATGCTTGTGACCCGACGCTAAGCTCCGCCCTCAACTCCTGCATCTGCTGCCTCGTCTTTGCCAACAAACCTCCAACTTCCTTAACCTCTTCTAAAGCTACATTTCTAGCCAATACTTCACACAACTTAGTCACTTATCTTCCATTGCCTCTTTTGTGTTTCATAGAATCTGAGACCTTCTCTTCAATGATAAGGTAAAGTTTAGTTTGGTTTGAACAAGGTTATGTTGCTTGTCAATATAGGGTGAGGTGTGGTTAATTTAGGTTATGTTACGTTAATTTAGATGCTATCTAAATGTTTTCTATGACCAATCATCGGGGGAGGGGGGCTGCTGGATGCGGTGCATACTTCTTTTTTTGCGTAGCCACATGCCATTCTGGTAAAGATGGAAAAAATTACCTCTACCTATTTAATCAAGAAATTTTTTTTTATTTATTTGTTATTTTACTGAATAATAGCAAACAACAGATAAATATTCAGATTGTAGTGTTTGTTGCGCATTAATAGTATGGTCGTTTGTCCACAGTATGCGCATCAAATCAAAACAAACCCAGAGTCAGGATGTGAACACGACCAAGGACAGCACACCAATAAAGCCAGGATGTCTCTATATCTCAAACGAATGGGAAGAGAAGAAATGTTTTACCTACCGCCCGATAAAGACAAGGCAAGCATCTAGAGTTTATGTATTCCATTCCCCCGTGTTAAATACAGGTGCGGGCACGGTAGGGGACAATTGGCACAACATTACTTGGCGGGAAGGCTAGGGTAAAGGCTCATTAACACAGGCGCTGGTTTCTACTGTGAAAATCTTATTACTGTAATCACTGAAAAAAAGCGTATATTGTACTTGGTTCTGTTTCTATCTTCCTAACAATATTACACTTCTCAGCATGCACTCGTGGAGAGTGGGGGTATCGCCCCAGTTTCACAACCTTTTTTTTTTTTTTATTAATACAAACCTATCTAACCTTGGTATTATTTTACATCTTCACCAGAATGATCCAGGGACTTCAGGGTTATATTTTTGCATTTCCTGATGCAAATTCTTAGTTTGTAAGATATTCAATGTTTTCGGTATTATTGCAGTTTCAACCAATATACCACACGTAACTATAAAATATCTTTGGGTCTAGATGACACTGTTAGGAGCATTTCTAGCCCCATATTACACTGTCGGAAATTAATAATAAGATCGGGGCAGTTAAAATAGTGTCGGAGCGGTTAGGTTAGATTAGGTTAGGTCCAAAGGGGACGGAGCTCCCTGATCAGGATAGATTTCTGGTTGTGTTTGAACAGTGTCCTAGCGAGGGTGGGGGGTGTTAGGTTAGGTTAGGGTTAGGGATTTATTTATTTTATTTTTTTGTATTTATTTATTTATTATTTATTTTAGTATTGCTTAATTAATTTTTTTTCTGAATTTGTTGTGATTTCAGATTTCAGAGTATGGATAGGGATGACAGGTTAGGTTAGGTTAGAATAGTGGTAGAGTGGGGCGCAGTCCCCCTTTTAGTATAGGTTTCTGACAGTGTAATATGGGGCTAGAAATGCTCCTAACAGTGTCATCTAGATCCCAAGATAGTTTATAGTTACGTGGGGTGTATTGATTGAAACTGCAAATTTACCATGTTTTCTGTGAGACCTGGGTATGTATATAGTAAAAAAATGTCCAAAATAATGATATCTAAACATTTGTAAGTCCAGAATAATGAAGTTATGCATTTTCTTAATCTGTTTGGACTTCGAATTCGAGACACCTACCAGATTTTTAAAGAGCCTCTGTGATCAAACTAAGGCCGTCCCCCAAATAAAACCACCACAAACGTGTTGTACATTACATACCTCATCACCTATGTAAATATTTTGTGGATCTGTAAGGAGATGCTATTAGATTGACCAAAACAAAAAATAAATACATGGGCAAACGTAGATTTCCCCGCGGAAATCGGTGGCTGAGTTATACTGAATGTCCTTAATCTTGTTGGATTGGAGAGTCTAATCTTTTTGAAAATAAGACTTGGCAGTCAGAGTCCATTATGTAACATCTTTTCATGCTTACAGAATTAGTGACATTTCCTTATCAAGCTTTGTCACAAGGTTGGTTAAATGCAATATTTATGCTGGTTAATCATGTTGGCATAAATAGCTATGCTGTATTTTGTGTAAAATTATAGATTATTACCACTTGTTATTACAGCAATCCGTATTGGTGTCTTGAGCTCCTAACATCGTATACTTAATTGCTTTATATGTCATTACCATCACATTTTTACAGAGTGCTTACAGAAACA
>JAXIVD010000595.1:117500-135000 GCA_036785275.1 Cancer borealis | reverse complement strand
AAGTATTATTAAGTACTTCCCGGGTGCTGATGTGCTTCATGTGAGTACAGGAAACATCAATGAAGACAGTGATGAAGTACTACCGCCTTGTCACCTTCCTGAGGCGTGGAAAGTGAAGGTAAATAATGATCACTTATATTTGCTATGTTGTTCGTTGATCCACACCAATAACAACTTCTCAACATCATTAATTGTTTGCGATCTCTGTTTCGTTAGCACATTTACCCCTTTCACACCATCAGCTTCTTTGATTTCTTTTTTCTTCGCCAGGATGGAACTGATCGTTGATGTGGACTTCCCGTACATCCTGGCGAGTTTGGCCACACGTACACCTTTTGCGTACTTTGCTACGAGTTCTTTCTTGAATTATATAGTGTTTCTAGTCTTCTTTATCAAAGGGCTGGCACACGAAACTTTGTCTCCATGGTGGCTTATTTAGCAGTCGCACTCAATAAACAAGCACAAAAAGCAATGGATTATTACAAAATGTTTCGGATAAACGCACAGGGTGATGCTCACTCAACTAGAAACAAAGGCATCCCATGCGTTCTCACGAACACATGGGATGCTTAGTGTGGGCGCTCGATTTTGGGAAACCAGTGACCGAGTCACGCAAGCAAGTGGGCGAGTTTGGTACGAAAACCGAGCGGATGTATGAAAACTTGGACAAAATTTTGACAAAAAAAGTCGTCGAATTGTACGAAAACTGGGGCATACAAAAACGGAGGTTTGAGTGTACGAGTAAAAGTTGTATAACAAACTTTTACCTCATTATAATGATAAGCAGGAAAGAATAAATGTTAAGATACGTGAGTAAACTATTTTCTGGAGTTCATCAAACACTAGAACCGTGTTATGCACCAACATTGGTGCCCTGCACAATGCACATTAGGAATCAATCAGAATGAAATACCTTGGAATATAGAAGTTAATCTAGTGTTTCTCTTTAGTGATGTTAGTAACTAACCTATGCTTACACAGGGTTGAATATGGTCATTGCCTATGAAATTAACATCACAGTATTGGCTTCCTAATAACAAATCTCTAAACTAACTTAATTAACAATAGTCTAATTAGTTTAAAATTAATATTTTGTTAACCTTTGTTAGGATGTGACTGGTATTACATCTTGCCAATAATAGAAATATCTATAATTTTCACTACAAAATGTTTAGTGGGTGTTACAATGTGCTACAATAAAAATCAATTGGTGGAAAAATGAAAAATTTATGGATCAAGGTATGCATACATAGACAAGAAAAACAGGTAAAATTGCAGTTTAACCCAATACACCTCTTCTTGTTTTTCTTTTTTCCTATAGCCAACAAGCTTGGGGAAACGGGGTTTTGGGGTGGGGGAAGCAAATATAAACCATATATGGCAATCCAAAATAGGTGAAATTTTTTTTTTTTTTTTAGTTTTATACGGTATAAAAATCTTATATAACCGAACCAGACACCCAACCACACAACCATAACCTAAACTAAACTGACCCGGGGGTATAGAGGCCCCTGGGCTCTACCAACCTAACCTAACCTAAACTGAACTCACGTAATAACCTCTTTACTGGGAAGGGACAAGCCTCCCACACCCCACAACCTAACCTAAACTGAACTCACGTAGGTTAAGCTGGGGGCGTCCGGGAGACAAATCCCTGGATCCCCCCAGCTTAGCCTAGTTCATCGTAACCTAACCTTGACTGGGAGTTTCACCCTCATGGACCCCCTACCAAAATCAACGAACCATACAGAACAACCTATTTCAAATTATGATAAATATATTAATTAGAAGTAGATGGTCCAGCCTCGGGGCTGACTTCAAAGTCATCTGGTCGACTGGTATAGGAGGTTGTCGTGAAGGGACTGGGAAGCGTAACATTTTTTCTGATAGATTTTGATATGTTTAGAATTAATCTGATGTTTATTTGTTACGCCATGCAATATATATATATTTTTTTTTTTTACACACTTGCTGTGGTTAACTGTTGCATGTTCATACCCTAACTCCCCAACTATCGAGTATGCTCGCCACTCGTCAGAGTATATAGTGGTTCCTGGCAGAACATGGCGTCGAATAATTGGCGTGAGGGTCTGAGTTTCGTTTATCTACCAAAAAAAGTAACAGTTTCTTTGTCTCTCATATATTCCAAACACCTACTTTCCTTCCACTTCCCGTCCTCTTCTTATTTTGCTTTAGCAAATTTTGATTCGTCTGTTTCAATTATTTTGCTAGGACCACCAACACTACACTTTTCCCAGCCCAAATTCACACACCTCGTAGCAGAAAGGTGCCGAGTTCACACGCGTTTCACTCGAGAAATCTATTTGTACTTCTGCATCGCGCTGGGTTCTTGCTTTTCTTAAAAATAAGGCAATAAATGTTAGTAGTTTAATGTGCCTTTTCTTTCACTAACTGTGAACTTGCATTGAATCCGCTGACTCCTTGCGTCTGCACGAACTTTAGAACAATAAAATACTATGTTTCGAGGGTTTAAAATGACAGTCCTTACCGCAGGAAACACACTTAACATTCCTTGGAAGCAAGCCGTGGCTTCTGAAGCATTCTGAGGACGGTTTTTCGTTCCTGTGATGCTTTCTTATCAAACCATAATGGAATACGTGCAATTCTCACAAGACATTTTTTGAACAGAGAGCTTCTTTGAAGCACGCGCATTTCTTTGAAGCGCACGCATGAGATATGAAATTAATGATCTGTGATTGGCTATAGAAGTCAGGTAATTGAAATTAAAATAATTGATTTGATTGGACCTGTGGACCTCGACCCTCCCGCTAAGACATTATTTAAACACAACCAGATACCTATCCTGACCAGAGAGGCTGCGCCTCCCCTGGACTCCCCCGCTCCGACACTATTTTAACTGTCCCGATCTTATTATTAATTTCCGACAGTGTAATATGGGGCTAGAAATGCTCCTAACATTGTCATGAGATAGTTTATAGTTACGTGTGGTGTATTAGTTGAAACTTAAATAATACCAAAGTAATTAATATAGTAATCAACCTAATAAAACTTAACACTTACGTAGTACAGCGTGGCGTAGCCTAGTCCGCGTAGCCTATTCTTTTTCTTACTCTCCTCTCCTTCATTTCAAATTTCCGTCGAGTTTCAAAGTCAGTTTTATAATTTTTGCCTGAAAAACAAGAATAATTAAGTTCCATCCACATTCATTAAGATATACTAATAAACTTAAAATATCATGAATTCAAGCAAAATAACATTAATAAACGCAAAAATAACGCTATTGAAACCATATACGTTACCATTGGTCAGTCTTAACCATTCACAGACTAGTTTTAAAGATCAGTCAGTCTGTTGAAAATTAAGGAATATAAGCGACCGGCAGGAAAAAAGATGCCTGAAAAAATGGTTGCATACACTACATCATGCTGGTTACATATATTTCATGTTATTTGATATATTTACTACTCTTAACTTAAACTAGATAACACTACCATTACTTATTTACCTTTAGGCAGCTATGTAGAAAGAATAAAGCCTCAGGGGAGAGTAAATGTGGTTATCTGTCCCTTTAAAGAACTGACCATAGACTACACCATACTTGACTGGACCCTCGCGACAATCGCTGACAGACGATATTACATTTCGGTCCTATAGATTCCGCTGCTATGAGTGATGACAGATAATACTTCATGTATCAGTTCATATTCTACTTAAGACATTGTATTTCATGTCTTTACAATCAGTAATGATTGCTGAACCATGGCTGAACCTAAAAAATGATTTTACAACTTTTGCAAATAGGAAATTAACATAAAGATTAAAAGTTTGAGTGAAAATCGTGTGGGAGTTGTGTATAAAGCATATTGTTTATAGTAAAAATTTCTGGCAAAATCGCAATAATTTCTGAAATAAAACCTCACATATTGTGAAATCACCATTCCTGAATATGATTTGATTGTGATCAAATGTCATATTATCGATATATCGGCTTGGGAATTAATTTTTCACAACAATTCGTGGCGCGTAGCTGAGAAACTAAGCTGGGTGTGTGACGGTGAGACGTCCGTTGTTCTGTCAGTCAGTCACTCACCGCCAGTGGAACCAGACGGACGTACTACTGTAGCTACTAGCTGGACACCGGACTCGTTTTAGCAGTAAGTATGCAACATTTGGTTAATGTAATGTCTGATTTATAAGATTTTAGGAGCATTTCAGTACTAAATTCATATAAAACTCCGTAGAAATTGAACGTAGAATTCCGTTAATTCAAAATTCAAATCTAGCTACCTACTCATCCCACCCATCAGGCACCCCCCCGCCACACACACACATGGGTAATAAAGTAGGATAGTTTGCAACTTATCAATGTTGTTATGTGTTAACTTGGTGCAGTCTAAGTATTTTCTGGTTGCCTTCATCCAGTTAAAGTATTCACATTTGATTCTTCTCAGGATTTTCTTTAATTATTCATTTATGTTGTTTTCTTGCCTGGTAAATGTTGATGTTTAACAGTACCATTATTTTTTTTTTTTTTATGGGGTAAACAGCATCGGTACATACATACATACATACATACATATTTGATATGTTTAAATACCATTAACTTACTGTGTGAGTGCTTACACACATGCATTGAGTTTTTGTTTTGTTTTTTACATTCTTCGAACGAATACATGCTACAGACTAGTAGGTAATATAACTATAGGAATTAATTCATTAATTTATAAATTTAATTGTACTTCTGAATTTTTTTTTTTTTTTTTCGGATGGTTATTTATTTTTATTTGTATAATTTTGTGTTCACTTGTAATGTGCTAACATTCACATTTTATTTCAGGTTTTTTTGGTTGTGACAACCATAAGGATACATTCCTGCAGATCCTTGTTGCCTTGGCCAGGAACTTCCCAGAGTTTGAGGTGGCACAGTGCTGTAATGGGCACAATGTAATCACCAAGATTCTCCCCGACCGACCGACCGACCGACCGACCGACCGACCGACCGACCGACCGACCGACCGACCGACCGACCGACCGACCGACCGACCGACCGACCGACCGACCGACCGACCGACCTACAAGGGTAACTTATATGTAATACAATACGAATACGAAATTTGTAAACAAAAACGAATAAATAAATAGTGACATCAAACAAATTGGCACTTAAATAATTATAATCTCTCTCTCTCTTTACCGGCTTTACAGGATTTTTTAACGTAATAAAGAAAAATAAATGTGTGTTTGTGTTCACGTGTGTGTTCACGTGTGTGTCTGTTTGTCTGACGGTACACAGCAGCTGTGGGGCCTCACGTGTGCTTGGTAAGTGAAGTTTTTTTATGTGCACGTGTTATTCATGTTGTTGCCAGTGTTTTGTGTGTGTGTGTGTGTGTGTGTGTGTGTGTGTGTGTGTGTGTGTGTGTGTGTGTGTGTGTGTGTGTGTGCGCGTGCGCGTGCGTGCGTGCGTGCGTGCGTGCGTGCGTGCGTGCGTGCGCGCGCGTGTGTGTGGGAGGGGGGGTGACAGACAGAAAAATAGATATTGTCTGTCTGTCTGTCTGTCTGTCTGTCTGCCTGCCTGCCTGCCTGCCTGCTTGCTTGCCTGCCTGTCTGTCTGTCTGTCTGTCTGCCTGCCTGCCTGCCTGCCTGCCTGCCTGTCTCTGTCTGTCTCGGTCGGTCTGTCTGCTCAGGTCATGACTTGGTCTGTCTTGTCTGTCTGTCTCTGTCGGTCTGTCTGTCTGTCTGTCTGCCTGCCTGCCTGCCTGTCTGTCTGTCTGTCTCGGTCGGTCGGTCTGTCGGTCTGTCGGTCTGTCTGTCTGTCTGTCTGCTCAGCTCATGACTTGGTATATTATGTTTACGCGTGTGGTGTCTATCATCCATGGTGTTTGTTTTGCTGTGTATGTGAATATTAATGAATTACAGGTGTTATGCAAGTGTTAGGAGTGATTGTTACTTAGCTGTGTAAGCCGCCAACACTTACTGCCCTGCTTTATAGTGGACTTGGCCAGCGGCCAGTATTATCTTTATTAATTGATTATTTGCTCATTTTATTTTCAATAGTGGTAATGGTAGTATTAGGCTGTGTTAATAATGGTGGTGGTGATGGTGGTGGTGGTGGTGGTGATGGTAATGGTGGTGGTGATGGTGTAAGACATAAAACAAGTTTCCTAAATTTCTTAAGTTTATATTGCTTTATTTAGTTTTCCTACTTCACAGGGAAAATATTTGTCGATTGTCAGTGTGTCCTGATGTGCGTGGGTAAATTAGGGATGTGTGGAGGGCAGGCCATGTGCGTGGGTGTGTGGGTGGTCTGTGTGGATGTGAGTTGGGGGTTAGCGAATGGGGATTGGGGGGTAGAGGGTCGGGGGTGGGGGACTGGGGGGGTTAATTGCATGTATTTTTCTTTATTACGTTAAAAAATCCTGTAAATCCTGTAAAAAGAGAGAGAGAGAGAGAGAGAGAGAGAGAGAGGGAGAGAGGGAGAGAGGGAGAGGGGGGGAGAGGGGGGGAGAGGGGGGGAGAGAGAGAGAGAGAGAGAGAGAGAGAGAGAGAGAGAGAGAGAGAGAGAGAGAGAGAGAGAGAGATTGTGGCTATCATAATTATTTAAGTGCCAATTTGTTTGATGTTACTATTTATTTATTCGTTTTTGTTTACAAATTCGTACCCCCCCATGGGATCTACCTTGTCGTGGTGGGGGGGCTTGTGTGTCCGTCAGGACCAACAAGATGATCCCGACCGTAGGCTGGTGTGGATCACCGGTGCCGCCCGCCAGGGGGATCGCCCGTTGTGGGCCGTCCTGTGTTGGCTGGAGGCTGCCTGGGCCGGTAGGCATCGAGGCCGAGGACTTTGCTCGCCGCTGCGGGGCAAACTTTCGGTGCCACAAGGACTGCCTTTTAAACCGGGTAGCCCTGTGGGGGACGAGGTACCCCGTCCCCGGCGGCAGCGCTCGGCCCCTTTTGCCAATCCGGTAGGCGGTTTACCCGTGACCCCCGATGCCATGTTCATTAAAACAACAGTATATGGATAAACCAAACTTAACAAGCCCCCCTCGAATGGTATCTGACCAGTCCCTCGAGGCCTCTGCTGCTGGTCGCCCCCTACCTGACATCTCTGCTTGCCCAATGGATCTGGTCTCGACCTCTCTACCTGTTCCTCAGACCATTCCATCTTCTACTCTCCCTTGTACCCCTACCCCCTCCACAACTTCTCCATCCTATACCCCACCTCCCACATCCTCTCTCTCTCCTGCTACCACCCCCCCACCCCCAACAGGGTTCGGTCCTCATTACTCCTCATCCTCCTCTACCACTACCACAGCCTCTATTCGCACCCCTGTAGTCTCCTCACTTCACCTGTCCCCTGCTCCTCCTTCTACCGTCCCTATTTCCAGCACCCCTTCTACTACCTCTCTTCTCTCCCCTACGTCTACCGCTCTCCCGACTCTCTCTTCCACTCCTACCACCCCTTCAGCCTCCCTCCCCGTCACACCTACATCTTCCTATATTACCACCTTAGCCCCTTATGTTCCCTCTTCCTCTAAGAAGAGTACGGCACAGCCCCGGATTGGCTCCTCTCGTGGCGTGTCTCACCCTTCTGCCTATGACCTCTTCTTCGCCCCTGCCCGCTGGGATCGCTTCTTCATTATCCCCCCCTCCGCTCCCTTCGCTGAGAATACCCTCCTATTTCAACGTTGTCTACAGGAACAAGTAGGCAAGGTTCATTTTCAAACCCGACCTGACCGTTCACGCCTGGTACGCGTGGAGTCTGAGGCTCAGTCTCAGGCCATGGCCAACTTATTGGCTCCATCTGGTACCCGCATCTGTGCAACCCCTGACGACCGTCTCAACACATGCACTGGCACTGTCGTAATCTCCCCACAAGACTGCCCAATTGACGACAAGGTCTGGTCAGACTGTCACACTGACCTACTAGATCTACTCAGCGAGTACGACGCTGTAACCGTTCGCTGTTATACCTTGTTCCCCCGAGGTCGCCAGAGAAACCCCACCAATGTTGCACGGATATCCTTTAAACGCCACGATCTCCCTACCCATGTCTACGTTGGGGGCGTCATGCTCCCAGTCCGGCCTTACGTTCCTCCACCTCGCCAGTGCCGAAACTGTTGGCGTTTTGATCATCCAGAAAAACACTGCCGCTCCGCTCTCCGCTGCCCTTTGTGTGGCCTTATCCATACCCGCGATCAATGCCACACCACTACCCACCGCTGCTGCAATTATGGCGGCCCCCATAATGTTCACTACCGCGGCTGCCCAACTTACAAGTTTGAGGCTGAAGTCGCTGGTATTCGCTTCCGTGACGGTCTCACATTACGTGAGGCTCGTCAGAAAGCTTGTCGCCTAGGCTTCACCCCTTCTCCTCACCATGTTGCTGCCTCCGCCTCTTCCCCTCACCTTCCAGCCACGTCCTCTTCTTCCCGCCCCGATCCTCGGCCTTCCCCCCCTACCCCTTCTTCCACCCATCCCTCCCCTCTACCTCCTTCCTCCTCCCTCTCTCCCTCCCACCCTCCATCCTCCATCTCCTGCTCTAATTCTTTTGCTGTCCTTGACCCTGATACTCCTACCTCCATCACCGTCTATACCCCTACCCCTCCCTCTCCACGCCCTCAGCGCTCCCACTCCAACAAACGACAACACCACTCTGAAACTTTGGTCTCCTCTCCCCCACCAACCCCCTCTCCAGCTCCCGCCTTGATCTCTTCACCCCCTCTCCACCTTGCTAAAAAAGACTCGCCCTGCACCTTCCTCGCCCGCTCCTTCCGAGGGTGATAACCTCGATGCCATCATCGAGTACATAAAGAACACGACTCCATTGTCCTCTCCTCCTACTTCCTCATCTCCTCCCCCGGCTCCTCCTATCCAGGTCGTGGCCTCTACTCACCCACCCCCCAAGCACCTTCCTCCTACCCCGACTCCCCCTTCTCCACCTTCTCCCTCTGCTGTCTCCCCTCCTCAACCCCTCCTCCAGCCCACCTCCCCCCCCCTCTGCACCCGGCGCTCCGCCATCTCCCCCTTCCCCGCTTTACTCTCCCCTCCCCTCCTCGTCTTACCCCGCCTGTTCTTCGGTGCAGCCCCCTTCGTCTGCCCCTCCCCCACCTTCCTCTGCTACCCGATCTATCCTCTCTCTTCCCCTACCACCTGGCTACTCCCGCACCGATCTCCTCTCTCAATCTCCCCCCTCTCCCCATACCTCATCCGCTCCTGACCCCCTTCCTTCTTCCTTGCCTCTTATGGATATGGACCCCGGTCCTTTACTCCCTGAGAATGCTCCTCCCTCACCTTCACCCATCCCGAGTCTTATCCCCTACTGATCATGTCTGTTCTTCAGTGGAATATTCGTGGTTTTCGTGCCCATCGACAGGATCTTCGCCAACTCATTTCCTCTTATGCCCCCATGGTCCTCTGCCTTCAGGAAACCTTCCTTACTAGCCCGCCCATCCCTATTCCTCAGTACCGCTTTTTTTCCTCCCCACACTCTATTTCTTCTTCTGCTATCCTTCTTCACCAGTCTGTTGCTTCTATCCCTCTTCCTATCCCTACTACACTTCCCTGTACAGTCCTTCGTATCTACCTCCGCCGTTGGGTGTCTCTCGTTTCCCTTTACCTTTCCCCTTCCCAGCCTCTTGATCTCGATGCCCTCCGCTCCCTTTTCTCTAACCTCCCTTCCCCCCTCCTTGTGGTTGGTGATTTTAATTGTCGCCACACCCTTTGGGGGGATTCTGTGGTCACCTCTCGTGGCCGCTCTCTCGACCATCTCCTTAAAGACTTTGACCTTACTATCCTTAATACTGCCGCCCCCACACACTTTGATCTCCGCACCCAGACTTTTTTCCTGCCTCGACCTCGCCCTCTGTTCCCCTGACCTATTACTAGATCTCCACTGGTCGGTTCTTGACCACAATCCTTGTAGTGATAATTTTCCAGTTCTTCTTTCTCCTACTTCCTACATCCCTCTTCCCAGACCCCCTCGCTGGTGCTTTGGTAGAGCAGACTGGCGTGCTTTTGCCTCACTGTCTGCCCTTCGTCTCTCCTCTCCTGATTTTTCCTCCTCTTCTGATATGTTGATCTACTTTATCACGTCTGTTCTCGCTACTGCTTTTGTCTCCATCCCCCGGACTTCCCGCTCCTTTGCCTCCAAATGTGTTCCCTGGTGGAACCCCGCCTGCACTACTGCCTTTCGCTTGAAACGGGCGGCCTGCAGTAGTTACCGATATAAACGGGACACTCCCGGCCAGCTCCCGGCCTTTGTTAACTTTAAACGTGCCTCGGCTAGGTTCCGCCGGACCACTAGATTGGCTCACTCCAACAGTTGGCGTGCTTATGTGTCTACCTTGACTTCCTCTACCCCCATTGTTTCAGTCTGGCGCCGTATTCATAAATTATCAGGTAAACACCCACCCTCCTTTGCTCCTGTACTTCGCCTCCCCCAGGGTGATATTGCTGAACCCCTCCAGGTTGCCACATAACTGGGCTCATTTTTTAGCAGCGTCAGCTGTGGTTCCCATCTTCCTCCTGAGTTTGCTGCCCTTAAGGCGGCACGTGAGCACACCCCTATTACCTTCACACTTTCTTCTAATACTTCATATAACACCCCCTTCTCCCCCTCTGAACTTACCTCTGCCTTGAAGTGCTGTCGTAACACCTCTGCGGGCCCTGATGGTGTTCACTATCAGATGCTCCGCCACCTTCCTACTGTCTCCCTGACCTTCTTACTTACCCTTTATAACCGCGTTTGGCTAACCGGGGACTTCCCACCCCAGTGGCGCGATGCACTTATACTCCCTTTTCTTAAGCCTAACAAGTCTGGTACTCTTCCCCAGGATTATAGACCCATTGCTCTAACTAGCTGTGTCTGCAAGCTCCTTGAGCGCATGATCAATCTCCGATTGATGTGGTACCTCGAATCAAAGAACTTTCTCTCCCCCACTCAGTTTGGCTTTCGACGTGCCCGTGGTACAACGGAACCTCTCGCCCGCTTACAAACATATATTTCTTCTGCTTTTGCCCGACGAGAATCTGTCTTAGCTGTTTTCTTTGATCTTGAGAAAGCTTACGACACTACTTGGCGCCATCACATCCTTCACCAGCTGTCCTGTGTCGGTGTCTCTGGCAACATGGGGGTTTTCCTCCATAACTTCCTGCGAAACCATTCCTTCCGCGTTAGGATTGCTTCCTCTTGCTCCCCTTCCTTCTGTCAGTACGAGGGTGTGCCCCAGGGCTCGGTCCTGAGTACTACCCTCTTCCTCCTGGCCATTGACGGCATCGTTTCTACCCTCCCGCCTGGTGTCAGGTCCTCTCTTTATGTAGACGATTTCGCCATTTATGCCTTGAGCAGCTCCTCCTCCCTTCTCCATCGCCTTCTTCAATCTGCTGTTACTGCCACCTTCTCTTGGGCCACCGACCATGGCTTCCACTTCTCCCCTACAAAGTCTTTCTCTATTTACTTTTCACGGTCCTGTACTGCTTGTCCTCCTCCCCTTCTTCTTTATGGCATCCCTCTTGAATATCGCACATCGGGCAAGTTTCTTGGTCTTATCTTCGACTCTCGCCTTACTTGGCGCCAGCATGTCCTCTCTCTCAAGGATACCGCCTTTCGCCGCCTCCGTCTTCTACAAACCCTCTCCCATGTGTCTTGGGGTGCTGACCGCAAGACTCTGCTTTCGCTGCATACTGTACTGGTCCTTTCTGTCCTTGATTATGGCTGCCATGTTTATTCTTCCGCCTCCCCCTCCGTCCTCAGCCTCCTTGACCCTGTTCATCACCCTGGTCTCCGCCTCGCTCTTGGTGCTTTCCGATCTTCCCCTGTGGAGAGCTTATACACTGAAGCCGGCCTCCCTTCTCTTCCCCGTCGCCGGGCCCTCCTTTCCCTCCGCTGTTATGCCCGTTCCCTTCAATTTCTCTCCTCCGCTTTGCGTATCCCTCCTTCTCTGTCTGCAATCTTTGCCACTCGGCCTCGCTTACCTGTTCCCTTCCCCATCCGTATGCGTGCCCTTCTGTCCCATCCTTCTTCCCCCTCCCTTAATCCGCTCCCATTCTCTGTTTCCTCTACTCCCCCCTGGCTCTCCCCTCACCTCTCCTTTTGCTCCTCTGTCTTCCCTATCTCCCCGAAATCTAATACCCCTTCCTGTGTCTTACGCTCCCATTTTTCGGCTCATCTTCCTACTCATTCTGGTAGCATACACGTTTATACTGATGGCTCCAAGTCTTCTACTGGCTCGGGCTGTGCTGTCCTGTTTCCTGACACTTATTTCCAATACCGCCTCCCTCTTGAGGCCAGCGTTCTTACCACTGAACTGTTCGCGATTCTTTTTGCCCTCCGCCGCATCTTCCGCCTCACCGCTTCTTCTTATACTATTTTTACCGACTCTCGGTCGTCCCTCTCCCTTTTATCTTCCTTTTCCTCTTCACACCCTCTTGTCAGCGACATCCAGGACTGGTTATTCCGCCTTTCTGTCCGTCACAAAACAGTTCGGTTTTGCTGGGTCCCCAGTCATGTTGGAATCCCTGGTAACGATACTATTGACTCTTTGGCACATGACGCCCTCACCCTTCCTACCTTTTGCACTTCCTCCCTTCCTGTTTCTGATTACTTCCCAGTTTTCCGGACTTTCCTTTATACCCGCTGGCAATCTTTCTGGTCCACCCTTACCTCTAATAAACTCCACGCTGTCAAGCCCTCTGTTTCCCCTTGGTCCCACCCATCTCATCCTATTAGACGCTGGGAGATTGCCCTGGCCCGCTTACGAATTGGCCACACCAGACTCACCCATTCCTACCTGATGTCCCGTTCCCCTCCTCCCGTCTGCCCATCTTGTGGCGTCCTTTCCTCCCTTCCTCATCTCCTCCTTTCATGTCCCATCTTCGCAACCCCTCGTCTTGCAGCCTTCCCCCATCTTTCCTCCCTGTCCCGTGCCCTCCGTCTTGCTGACATCCTCGCTGAGTCCCCTTCCTTTTCATTCCCTGCCCTTATATCCTTTCTTCGTACCGCTAACGTCCTACATCTAATCTAACCCCTACCCGACCCTACCCCCCACCTAGTCCTACTACCTAACCCTACTACCCCAATAGTGCCATATGGCCTTTGTTGCCTGGCACATTCCCCCCCCACATTACAATTACAATTACAAATTCGTATTTTATTACATATAAGTTACCCTTTAATATGTGTGTGTGTGTGTGTGTGTGTGTGTGTGTGTGTGTGTGTGTGTGTGTGTGTGTGTGTGTGTGTGTGTGTGTGTGTGTGTGTGTGTGTGTGTGCGCACGCGCGGGTGTGTGTGTGTGTGTGTGTGTGTGTGTGTGTGTGTGTGTGTGTGTGTGTGTGTGTGTGTGTGTGTGTGTGTGTGTGTGTGTACATGCGACCTAAACAACAAAATGAATTAATCAGTTTGAACATTCGTACAACGTGTTCGGGTCAGGTGGAATTAAGTTAGGTTAGGTAAGGACAGGTCAAATTATATAATAACAACAACAGAAGGACAAATATTACAACAATACATAATAACAAAAAATACAATACCTAAAGAAAGAAAAAAAACTATAAACAAGTGAACATCAATTAGTATAAGTCCTAGCAGTAATTATGAGATGAAATATATATTTATGTATGTATGTATGTATGTATGTGTACCGAGTACAACGGGCCAACTATCATTACGGTGATTCCTTTGCGGAATCACCGGTAAATCCTCGTATTCTCGACGCTCGTTAAGATACCTAGTTATGGTTAGAGTAGGTACTACTAGCGAAAGAGGATGATGGGAAAACGCGTGACGTCACTGGAACTGAGGATATATATATCGGTCTGGGCGGGAGGTCAGAGCAAACAAACATGTAAATAAATTAAAGGAAAAAAAAAAATAAATAAATAAATAAATAAATAAATAAAAATTAAATAAATTGATAAACAAATAAAAAATAAATAAAATAAAATGCTAAAAAAAAAAAAAAAAAAAAAAAAAAAAAAAAAACAAGTTCAAAATTTAATTTATATGGCCTAATAGCCAATGCCATGGCTGATGGCCAAAAAAAAAAAAAAAAAAAAAAAAAAAAAAAAAAAAAAAAAAAAAAAAAAAAAAAAAAAAAAAAAAAAAAAAAAAAAAAAAAAAAGGTCAGAGACTAGTGTTCCGTGACTCCGCTCCAGACAGCTGCCGAGAGGACCAGCAAAAGACTGTCTTTCGGTTGGTGTTTGACGAAGGCTGCATGTGGAGTTGCCTCTCAAACAAGGACGACGGCCAGAAGGACCCAGTGACTCTCAAACAATATTTGTGGCGTGAGTGTATTTTGGTCGTTTTCCATCAGTTCCCTCACGTATAGTTAGGTAGGGTAGAATAGGAATATTTGTGTTAAGGTATATGTTTATGTTTGTGTCGCTAAGGGTGGATAAGCAATTGTAAGAGCAACACCACGGATATAGCGAGTACTTTATTTATTTTATTCATCATTAAAGTTAACCATTATTTTACCATTCTCGTTTTTTCCTTCTCAACTCTGACCCTCGGTACATATGTATGTATGTATGTCTATTGATGATGATGATGATAACGTGTGTGTGTGTGTGTGTTATCCCAAGGACCTTCCCGCGGAGTTCCAATACATTCTTCTATAGTAACTATCTTGACTGTGGACGGCCGTGGGCGTGGACGTGGGTTGCCTTCTGACGCCTTGGGAGGCTGGGGAACCACTGATGGAGGGGACGAATGGAGGAGAAAGAGGAGGAAGAGGAAGAGGGGGAGGGAGAAAGGGAGGATAAGGGTAAGATTGGGGGAGCGCGGAGTGTTGAAAATCTATGGTTAGTTGTCCACACCCATCTCTCCCCACCCACTCCCCCAATTACTCCTCCACCCACTCCCCCACTCACTCACCCACCCACTCCCCCACCTAATCCTCCAGCCATTCCACCTAATCCCCCACCTAATCTTCCACCCACTCCTCCACCCACTCCACCCACTCCAGCACCCGCACCCACTCCTCCACCCACTCCAGATCCTTCTGTGGGTGGTACATTAATTCCTTATTTAGCTTGTGCTCCTCTCACTCCACCTGTCCCACTCCATACCCAGTTCCTTTGTCCCTGGCTCTCGGGGGCGTGGGTGCTGGGGGGGG
This sequence comes from Cancer borealis, assembly GCA_036785275.1. Lineage (NCBI taxonomy): Eukaryota > Metazoa > Arthropoda > Malacostraca > Decapoda > Cancridae > Cancer > Cancer borealis. Next base: position 119,905 of record JAXIVD010000595.1, on the reverse strand, counting down.
AGAGGCGTTAGGGGTGACTGTGGTGGCTAGAAGGGGGAGGCTGGGGGCTGATGGATGAGGGAGACGTAAACTGTGGTAGTAGTGGTGGTGGTGGTGGTGGTGTTCCCGTGTCCTTGTTGGGGTGATGTCCTGCAATGACCTTGGGGAGGTGAGAAGGATGTCCAGGCCCCCAGGGATATATTAAGTAGATGTTCAATGTTTCAGGGACGTCAGGGGTGGATGTGAGATACCCCAAGGCAGCAATGAGTCCCTTAGTGTTTTCATTATGTCCCCTCAGTGTAGTCGCTCCCTTGAAGGTCCCTAGAGATAGCCAGGGCTAGGGAAGTAAGCCCCTGGTTGGTGGGTATCCCTGCTTCTCCTGTAACGGTGCCAGGGTGAAGGCATAGCGTCCCTTCACCTTCAGATATCGTAGATATGTTCACTTCGGTATTAACTTCTTCAGGAGGGAAGTTATTGATCCTCGCAGGTCTTAGTCTTGGCTCCACTCTACCTGGGATAATTAAGATTGTCTCTATCTCCTCCCTCCCCTCCGTCACGGTGTCCAAGAACCCTTCTGCGTCCCCTTCTGCCTGTGTTGGCAAGATGTCCTGATAATCTTGCGTTAACAGAATATCTTCACCTGAGTGTGTGAGCAAAATGTCCCTCTCCTGTTGTCTCTGTGTTAGGTAGGCCTCGTTCAGATTGACTGCAAGGACCCGTTGGAAGGATAACTCTACAGGAGGCAGTGGATTTGCGGGCGTAGGGGCGTGGAGAGCTTGAATGGCCGTGTGTGTGTGTCCCCTGTAGGAAGGTGATGGGTGTGTAGGGAAGGCTAGCGGGCGTGGGTGTCCTTGGGTGTCTTGTGGGTGTGTAGTGGGCGCCTAGTGTACTCCTGCATTGGCCCGGAATTGGCTAAAGTATCGTTACGGAGTGCCGATGCAGATCCGTTTTCCTGCCCGCAATGTAACCGATTCAGGCCCTGGGTGGAAACATATATTGGCAAGTAATCGGCCCACAATTGGCTAAAGTATCGTTACGGAATGCCGATGCAGATCCGTTTTTCCGGCCCGCAATGTAACCGATTCAGGCCCGGGGTGCAAACGTATATTGGCACGTAATTAGCCCACAATGAGGCCGATTACTACGTAATGTATTACCGATGCAAGACCGATTCATTTTTTGGTGACTTGCCGACACTGGCACGATGCTGGCCCGGCATAACCATGTTTGCTGGGTTAGTGATTGTTACCCCAAAGCACTGACGGCTAGGTGGTAGCAAGAAACACTAAAACCAAAACTAGCAGAGGTACCCGTATGGATAGGGATGGAGGGTGGGATGGATAAATATTGGATTATTCCAAGGGTGGGGGACAAGGAACTGCCTCGTGTAGATCATCAACTGGCCTCTTGTAGTCTCTTCAATTCTTATGTCCTAATATTCTTATAAAAAAACAAAAAATACCGGGAAAAAATACCGAAACAAAATTACCTATATGGCTATATACCGAAACAGAAAAAATACCATTAACTCACAGAAACTTACAGACAACTCCTGGAAGAGGCTGATTAAGCCTGTGACTCCAGCTCTGAATTACGCACTCTGGATCTTGTGGTCATGTGGTCAAACCTGTGATCGAGGCTCCCTATTGTTGCAGTATAATCCAATCTCTGTTCTTCATCTATCCATACTTTATCTAACTTTCTTTCAAATTCACGAACTGATTCAACATTAACCACACCGACTGGGAGGCTATTCCAATTATTCACAACTCTGTCACAGAAGTGTCACAGAAGGAATACTTTCTGATGTCTAATCTTGCTCTTTGCTTGAATATTTTCTTTCCATGTTCTCGAGTTTCCAATCTTTCCTGCATCTTAAATAAGCCTTCACATACATCTCTATCGTACACTCCATTAACAATTTAAATTAAGTGGTAGTATTTCTATGACCACAAGAGGAAGAAGAGAATGGCACCGCGTCACCATGGCGACTTGAACACAACACAACAGAATCATCGCAGATATGCTTTGGGAGGACCGGGATGTTCGCTTTGATATTACTCCCCAGTAAGTGTGTCAGCCTGTGTATCCTTTATTAATCATGGCGTATATGTTCATAGATAATGACTCATGGTAGTACTCGTTGACCATGACCTTGTGAGATCTATTCATCATGTTTGTTTTGATGGATTTCACGTTACTTACCTTACTTTTTTGTGGCATAAATGGTGCATTTCATGTTCTCGATATTCAGACAGATGAAAATGAGGTCTGGAGAGCACGTGATTGACAAGTTGGACGCCATCGAAGACACAAAGGGAAACTCCGGTGACCGAGGACGTCTCATCATCACTAACCTGAGGCTGATATGGCACTCCCAGGCCATGCCACGCGTCTCCCTCTGTACGTCAGGGTTCAAGTTGGGT
>JAXIVD010000595.1:92500-112500 GCA_036785275.1 Cancer borealis | reverse complement strand
TCCTATTCCATGTTCAAGTCTAATCCATACGTCAGTGTTGACAGGAGAATACTGTTCTTTAACTCTTTCTTTATGTAAACTCCATAGATATATTCCTTCCTCATAACCCTTGCAGGTGACACTTGACACATTTGCCTTTCACAGTCCTGTCTCTTATTTCTTTTCCCATCCTTCCATAGTTGCTGCATCATTGCTGGGGACTGGGGGCTATCACGTGGATGTATTTATCATGTTGGGGGTAAGGCAGATATTACACCACTGTGACGGCTAGGGTGACTTTTGCATAGGAACCCATTTAGTTTTTTCCTATCAGTGAACATCTAGTTTGGTTGTACCTGTCTAGTCTTGCTCTACTGATTCTTGGAAATCATAAGCCCCTTCACTGAGGCAAGGTAGTGTTCATTGAAGGGAACAATTATGTACAAGTATACATAAGAAGCTATGAAACATTCTTAAAAGAAAAACATAAGTAAACTGACAGTAATGGTAACAGGAGGTGTTCACACTTACCTATCTTCCAAGAGAGTGATGAGGAATCCACTTATGCTGGTTACCTCTCATAATGGAAGCAAGTGACGATTGATATAAATCTAAGTTGATTAACTTATTTCCTATCAAATTTATTACAGTCATAAGTTTCTTAATTGATAACAAATTACCCTTAAGTGCAAAATACCTATAACTGACTCCTTACCTACAAAATTGATGATTGGAAATAAGCCGGAGCTAATTTTATTCATAGTATTAATAACAGTGAGTGTTAACTCCATTCATTATGCCAACATTTTTTTTTGTGTGTAATGGATACTATTAAAAATTTTGTTTTTTTACTTGTAATGATTGCAATGTAAAATGAATGATGGTGTCAAGGCTGCAACATTAGTATATCGGAAGTGAGTTCTGCAGTACATCGACGGATTGATTTTTTTTCATGAAGGATATACATAGTGGTACCTCAGTTGTTGAATTTAATCAATATGTTCCAGAAGGCTGTTTCATTAACCAATTTGTTCATAAACTGAACCCATTATTCCCATAAGAAGTAATTTAAATTGGATTAATCCGTTCTAGACCCACTAAAATTATGAAGTTTCACACCTTTTGCAACATCAGATCTTTTAATGGCCTCTATTTTTGAGTATGGTACAGATCATTGGATTTGTCATACATTAAGAAAGGAATATCAAGACACCTGCAACCCTAATTTGGCCTTCCTTTTTTTGAGATCTATAGCAGGGGTCGGGAACCTTTTAGGCTGAGAGAGCCATGAAAGTCAAATATTTTCAAATGTATTTCCGTGAGACCCATATAATATTTTTTTTAACACTGAATACAACTAAATGCGTCAAATTTTTTAAGTAAAACCAAAAATTTTAGAGTATAATGGTTATCTGAATTTTTTATTTTTTATTACGTTGTATAATTTTAGCTAAGATTTTATCTGCGAGCCAGATGCAGTCATCAAAAGAGCCATATCTGGCTCGCGAGCCATAGGTTGCCGATCCCTGATCTATAGGGAACCAGCAATCACAAGTGGGCTATTTTTATTATGTTTTTATTTTCCTTGGCTGGTTCTCCAATAGCATAAGTAAAACAACAACTGTGTAGTAAGATTGAACACATGAACATCACTCATACTTTCTTATGAGATCTTTTTAAATCTATATCGCAGTTCTAGTAACTTTCTTTTTGGTTTGTTTTTCTTTGGCTCCATGTTGGCTTATTGAATTGATATGTAAAAAAAATTAAAGTAAAAAACTTTCACAGTGAATTTTGGCGGTGTGCATTGAGGCGATGGCTATAGGCAAACTGACTTAATCGCTCTTTGTTTCAATAACCACGGCATGGGTTGAGGCATGCATCTCATACAGATCCCAACAAGCGATTAGTTGTACAAGAACCGAGGATATGTTCAACAACTGAGACATCTTTTCTCAAAAACTGTATTTATAAACCGAAGAAGGGAGATGTTGTAGAATTGAGGTACCACAGTAATTCATGGAGGGCGATGGAGTAGAAGGTAGCCTTATGATGGGAGTTAGGAGAGGTTAGAAGAAGTATAGTAAGTTGATCACCCTGCAATTAATGAGAAAGTTTTCCCTGCACATGAAAGGTGATGTTCAGTCTGTATACTTAATGTATGAAATGTGTATATGGTTGAGATCTTTCCCAAAAGATTTTATGATGTTTCTTTTACAAGCAATGAATAAACATAGCGCCTCCATCTTATGTAAATTAGAATATATTAATTGTATTTCCAGACATTTGTTGTACTATACATATTAAGAACTTCTAGATTTTATAAACAGAATTGCCCTTCTAAGATTTTATATATATATATATATATATATATATATATATATATATATATATATATATATATATATATATATATATATATATATATATATATATATATATATATATATATATATATATATATATATATATATATATATATATATATATATATATATATATATATATATATATATATATATATATATATATATATATATATATATATATATATATATATATATATATATATATATATATATATATATATATATATATATATATATATATATATATATATATATATATATATATATATATATATATATATATATATATATATATATATATATATATATATATATATTGATCTCTTAGCCTGAATTTCTGCCTGGCTGCTAAGATTCACTAGATATCTGGTTTACCAGCAATTTTACCAAAATTCATATAATGAAAAGTGTAAGCCTTCAGTGTATACAGTAACCACCAATATGGGAAGATAAAAACTAAAAACACTTCCATGCACTCTTAAGGGCATACAACTCCTCCAAGATGTATCGGGAGCTAAAACTGCGTGGGGCCATCATCCAGAGCAAGCAATTAAGGATTTTGCCTCAGGAGCAGATCTTCTCCCTGGTTAATGGTGTTTGGAACCTGTCCAGTGACCAGGTATGTGTTCTTACTTAATTGTACCTTTACAGGGTTAAGTCAAGCTCATTATGCACTGTCTTTTTATACTATGTATATATACTATATATATATATATATATATATATATATATATATATATATATATATATATATATATATATATATATATATATATTTTTTTTTTTTTTTTTTTTTTTTTTTTTTTTTTGTGTGTGTGTGTTTATTTTTTTGCGTTTTATTCATTATCCATTATTATTATTATTGTTATTATTATTACTATTATAATTATTATTACTATATTTCTTTTTATTGTTATTTTTTTTGTATACATAGATATATATTTATTGATTTACTTATTTATTTTATTTATTTATTTATTTATTTATTTATTTATTTATTTATATATATATATATATATATATATATATATATATATATATATATATATATATTTTTTTTTTTTTTTTTTTTTTTTTTAAATTTATTAATTAATTCATTTATTTATTTACTTATTTATTTTAACAACATAGTGCTTACAACTAGGGTACCGTTAGATGAGGTTTGACTCATCATTTTATAATGTCTTATGTTTCGAAATACAGGGAAATTGGATTAAAATTAATCATGAGACGGAGTTTAGGGATTGAATCCATTTAAGGTATAGGTACAACCATAGATTACACCATACTTGACTGGACACTCGCGACAATCGCTGACAGACGATATTACATTTAGGCCCTATTGATTCCGCTGCTATGAGTGATGACAGATAATACTTCATATATCAGTTCATATTCTACTTAGGACATTGTATTTCATGTTTTTACAATCAATAATGATTGCTGAACCATGGCTGAACCTAAAAAATGATTTAACAACTTTTGCAAATAGGAAATTAACATAAAGATTACAAGTTTGAGTGAAAAGTCGTGTGGAAGTTGTGTATAAAGCATATTGTTTATAGCAAAAATTTCTGACAAATTTGCAATAATTTCTGAAATAAAACATCACATATTGTGAAATCACCATTCCTGAATATGATTTGATTGTGATCAAATGTCATATTATCGTTATATCGGCTTGGGAATTAATTTTTCACAACAATTCGTGGCTTGATCTTGATCTTGATGTCACAGGAGGTCTGAGTTGAGAAACTATCGTTTATTCAGTATGTATGCAACAAAAAAAATATTGCACTTCTTTTATCAATGACGTTTTGTGAGTATGAGAAAAATAGGATAGACGACAATACAAGAAAACACCCAAATATAAATTTTAATTCGATGCAAATATAGCATTTACTTATCGCATTACTAGATCAAAGCGAAAGAGGTCACGCTGGATACTCGTAGTCCCTGGATGCTCTGATTGTTATTGTTTGATGTTTGTAACAGAATAACACTACTGGACCATGGAGTGGACGTCGTAAACAAGCTCTCTGTTTATCACCCGCTACCGCCTCTAGTGCCCCCAGAAATCCTTAGAGTGACTTTCACTCCAAGACCTGAGTGTGGACAGCTTGCTGTAGTCTGTGTGAGACGACGATTGCCAGCCTGAGTGTCGTCACAGCAGTCGCCTGCCCAGGTGGCGGCGACACCAACCGGGCGGACCGCCATGGACGTCGAGTCTAGCTCGGCTTTCCCTCTTCTCTCCGCTTCGAACAAGCGGGTACTTTCACCGGAGAGGGCTGCCCCAGACAAAACACCTCGTACCTGCCAGGATCCCCATCAGCCTTCGGACCAAGAGTACACCAAGGCGTCCTTTCTCCTCCGTGCCATCTCCGGGGCACGGGTCTTCAACAACCCCAGTAAGGTTTCCCATGCCCTCCTCAGCTCTGCCCTTGGGAAGCATATCATAGAGGGGGAAACAAGATGTCTGGGCAATGGGTCTGCCCTCATTCTAGCTGTGTGGGAGCACCTACTTCCTAAGGTACCAGACCTACAGAGGGGCACTTTCCATCTGGGGGAATGGGAAGTTACCTGCCGCAGGGCCGAGAGGGACTGCGGCGATTACCAGTATGCCAGGGTGGGACCGCTGGCAGCCGAGGCAGACCTTGTTGAGGTCCGGGACCACTTCAGGATCCTCGATGGTGGTGAGGTAGTGGAACTCGTCTGGATCCCGGCCCACCATCTGCCGAGACTACCACCGGGAAGTGGTTAAGACTAAAGGTGAGGGGTACACTTCCCACTAGAGTGTCCATCTCCCAAATGGTGTTCTGGCCCATACCTTACCTCCTCCCTCTGCTCCGCTGTCCTGGATGCCAAAAAATCGGGCATTCCATTAACACCTGTAGGTCGTCAGTGCAGTGTTCCCGATGTAGTGGCCCCCACCCTTACAAGCAGAATAACACCACCACCTGCACTAGACCTTACCACTGCTTCCAGTGTGGGGGAGCACATGGTCCCCGGTCTGCATACTGCCCCTACAACCACCACGCCCAGTAAGTATATACAGACATGGTGCGTGATAAAAAGCCACTCTACGCCATCAACAAACAGCTGAGGGACATCACCACGCGAAAACCACAGACACCCCGCAAACCACAACACACTCCTCCTGCATCTCCTCCACAAGGATCACAACTGACCCCACCAGCTCCATCTCTTCCTAACCAACCGGCAGTTGGGCCAGTACGACCAGGTGAGTCATACGCTTCCGTCACCACTGACAACAAGTTTTCCCTACTCCAGGACCATCCGGACGAAGACGCCATCCTCCTGGCAGACAGTGATGTCACCCCTGTGCCTTGCAGTCCAAACCGTCCCCTGCGGTACCGTCACATGCCTCGCCATAGACAGCTAGGGTGTCAGCCACCCCCACCAACTCCGTCACCCTCGGTTCCTGAGGAAGGACCCACTCACTTCCATGTGGAGGCTGAAGTTCACCAGCCGTTTGTCCCACCGACTCGTCAAGGCCAGAGGACAGAGCGGTCCTCTAGTCAAGCCACCCCTCCACATCCATCACCCACCATGCCCACAAGACATCCTGCCCCACCCTCCTGCCCTACCTACCCATTGCCTGGTCCTACCTCCTCCTCCCAAACTGAAGTAGTTCTTTCCCGAGTTTTCTCCCTTATATGGAAAGGCTACCATCTTTACCAAAAGGGCACTTCGATGCCTGACATCCTCACCACTCTCTGGCCTATTCTCTCCATGCTTTTTACTTCTCTTTTCCCTTAATGGCCCTTAGCTTCCTCTTCTGGAACGCCAGGTCACTCCCCAGGAAGACTGCAGAGCTCCATACATATCTACGAGACACGCTCCCCTCGGTGGTCGGGTTATGCGAGACTTGGTTGTCACCTCAAGTATCGCTCAGGTTCCCTGGCTATACCATATACAGGAAGGACCGTCATCAGGGACGTGGTGGGGGTGTCATCCTGGCTTTTCGTGATGAGCTGCACCACTCCATGTTCCCCCTTCCTCAGTGGCCTGCCGGACACCTGGAGGTTGTTGCTGCCAGGGTCGGTCTACGACGGGACTGGCTAACCATGGCAGTATTTTATAACCCCGGTGGGGCTGCCACTTACCAGGAATATAACCACTACTTCTCCTCTCTTCCCCCTCCTGTACTTGTCATGGGGGACTTTAATGCCCACCACCATTGCTGGGAGCCAGACCTGTCTCCTGACCATCACACCACCTCGGGCACTACTCTATTCAAAATAGTGATGGACTCTCCACACCTGTCCTTGCTGAGCCCACCAGGTCTTGCCACCAGGTTTCATCCCCACACTGGTGCTTCCTCTGTCCTGGACCTCTTCATTGGAGACCCAGTATTTTGCGGTTCCACCTTCTCCACTGGGCCATACATGGGGAGTGACCACCTCCCTGTACTAGCGTCTATCCCTCATGCCCCTTCTCCGTCTCACCCTGGTTGCCTTCCTCGATGGAAGTTGCTGCCGTCTGGGTGGCCCAAATACAGGGAGGCCCTTCAACCCTCTCCCGATGTTTCCACCCTTCCGTTAGGGGAAGCTGCGACCTCACTTCAACACACCCTGGAGGTAGCTGGTGCGACTACTTTCCATCAAGTCACCCGTTCCACGCCCCGCCACCCAGGTAAACCTTGGTGGAGTGATGAGTGCACCCAGGTCGTTCAAGACCGCAGGAAGGCTTGGTCCAGGTGGAGGAGAACACCAACAGTAGAGGCTGGCAGGGAATACCGTCGCCTTGATGCAGTCTGTGCGAGAAGCATCCTCAAGGCTCAGAGGAGTGCATGGGACTCCCACTGCTCCTCCCTTTCCTTCTCTTCCTCCACCAAGAGAACCTGGGACTTCCTGCACTCCATGGAGGGGAAGAAGACACGACAACCTCTACCCCTGACGGATGGAGCCCAGGCCCCACTAGATGACCCTCAAAAAGCGGAACTCCTGACACACCACTACCATCAGAAAATTGGCATCCCTCCGACCCTCCGCCCCCCACCAGACCTCCACCACGTCATCTCCACATCCACTGCTTCTCCAGGCCCTCCAGAGCTGGAACGCCCTTTCACCCCAAAGGAATTAGAAGAGGCCCTTACCACTCTCAACACCGGTAAAGCCTCGGGACTCGACAACATCCCTTACGAGTTCCTGACCCACCTCACCCCTCCCCTACTGGACAGCCTTCTGCATATCTACAACACCAGCTGGATAACGGGGACCTACTCTACTTGTTGGAAAGCCTCGGTTCTCATCCCCATTCGCAAGCCAGGCAAGGATCCAACACTGCCATCAGCTTACAGACCCATCGCACTCCTTTCCTGCATCGGGAAGCTGATGGAGCGTCTGGTGACCACAAGGCTTTCATGGTGGCTCGAAGAGAAACACCTGCTTGGGGAGGAGCAATGCGGTTTTCGACCCCGCAGAAGTACCCTGGATGTCCTGAGTCAAATGGATTTCCACATCAGCGATACCTACCGCCAGTGTCAGGTCATGCTCTCCCTATTCATCGACCTAGAAGGGGCCTTTGACTCGGCATCACACGAGGGGATTTTTTACAAGCTGGCCACCATGGGTATTACCGGTACCACCCTCGCCTGGATCCAGAATTACCTCTCTAACCGTTCATATCAAGTGGCAGTGGGCGCCTCCTTGTCACCATCGCATCCCATCCGTAGGGGCGTTCCACAAGGCTCCATCATCAGCCCTCTTCTATTTAATGTCCTCCTATCTGATCTCCGCGTCCCCCACCACTCACACCTTCAAATCTACGCCGATGACATCACCATCGTCACCCGAGCACCGACACTGGCCATGGCCCAGACTCGCCTGCAAGAAGCTGCAACTGTTTTCGAGAATTGGGTGACCACTTGGGGTCTTACGGTTAGTGCCCCCAAAAGCACACTCATGTGCTTCACCCTCAAGTCCCTCCCATCCTCGCCTACCATGACACTGTGCGGACAGGTTGTTCCTTACTCTAGGACGCACACCTTCCTGGGTCTGCAGTTGGATGGTCCTCGCCTCTCCTGGGCCAGACACGTGGACTATCTCCGCACAGCCTGTAATAAACGTCTGGACGTCATGAAGAGGATTGCCGGAGTCCGCTGGGGTGCCAACCGTGACCTCCTCCTTCGATACTACCTTGCAACCATCAGGCCCAAAATCATGTACGGCAGCAGTATCTATGGTTCTGCGGCACACTCTGTCCTCGCTAAACTGGATCCCATCCAGACTGCTGCACTTCGGATCTCAATGGGGGCCATGAGATCCTCTCCTGTGGTCTCCCTGCATGCTGAGTGTGGCATCCCACCCCTGTCCACCCACAGAAGAGCAGTTTTGTGCCAGCACTATTACCACATCCTAAGCCTGCCCCAGTCTCATCCCCTCGCTGCCCTCTATTCCAACTCTGGTGTGGACCAGCATGCACCTGTCTGGTTCCCAGGTGCACGGCAGCCCCTGTTGGTCAGAGCTCTACAAGCCTTTAACACCCTTGGCTTACCACCTCCACCCCCACAACCCATCAGCCCACACTCCCCCATCCCACCTTGGCTGGACCTCTCCCCCATGTTCATCCTCCACCTTCCTGGTCTGCCCAGCCGGCACTCCACAACCATTTTGGCCCAGACTCTCTTCCACCAGATGGACAAGACTTTATTCCAGCACCACACCAGACTTTACACAGATGGCTCCCATTCTCCGTCTCCTCCTTCCACCGCTGCAGCCGTATACGATCCCGCTCTCTCCATCTGTAGGACGTGGAGGCTTCCATCTCAGACCGACGTCCTGACGGCGGAGCTCTATGCCCTCCACCAGGCCATAGAACACCACACCAGTCACCCCAAGGGCAAGGCAGTGCTTTACACGGACTCCCTCTCCTCACTCCACCTCCTCCTTTCCCACCACCCATCATCATCCACGGTTCTCGTACACACCATCCAGAGGATCCTCATCCACCTTACCACCGAGGGCTGGGAGATTACCTTTCAGTGGATTCCCTCGCATACGGGTATCCGAGGTAACGAGGTCGCCGACGCCGCCGCCAAGATGGCCTTATCGGAGGTAAACATTACCCCCCTCCCCCTGCCACTCTCCACCGCCAAACGCCTTTTGCCACGGGTCTGTCACTCCACCTGGGACTCCACACTCAGTAATGCCCTCCGCATCACCTCAATGGGTCAATATCGCAGTGATTCTTCCCCACAGCCGTGGGTGAGACAGCGGTCCCGCGTCTTAGACGTAGCACTCACCTGCCTCCGCCTAGGCCACATCAGACTCAACGCGCACCTACACCGCCTCCGCCTGTCGCCTGACCCTAACTGCCCCTGGTGCAGGTCTGTCCCGGACACCATTGACCACCTCCTGCTGCAGTGCCCGCGCTTCCACTCCCAACGCGTTTTACTGCGCTCACAACTCATCGCACTAAGAATTCCCACCTTTGACCTGCCCACCCTACTTGCTGCGGCGGGTGTCCACCCCACAAAACAACACACTGTTCCCCGCCTAACCTGCGCCTTCCTGAAGAAGACGGGCCAACTGTCCCGCCTGTGAGTGTCTCATAGGACATCGCCAGGGCTCATAGGGCCCCTCAAGGGGAATCCTCGCAGCCCTAAACAACAACAACAGGTCACGCTGGTACTTTTTTTCTCAGCTGATATTTTTTTTCAAAACATGGTGGTTTTTTTTGTTTTTCATCATGGAGAATGGAAAGCATAGAGGGGTAAGGATGAGGGAGTGTAGAGACTGTGGATTTACCGGAAGAGTCAATGAAGAAAGCAAATGTGGAAGACGAGACGAGAAAGACGACCAAGACGAGAAGGAGGACCAGCAGAGTGACCCGCCGAGACATATGCAAACATTGTGAGAGGAAGGTGGCCAGCGGGGAAGCAGGAATCCAATGCGATAATTGTGAGATGTGGCTACACGCCGAATGTGAGAAGGTAGGAGACCAGATGTTAAGGTTGTTGGAAAAGGACGAAGTAAAACTGGTTTTGTGGAGAATGCAGTATTCAAGTAAAAAAGGATCTAGAAGCTAAGGAATTGAAGAGAGTCAATGTAGAAATGAAAAGAGAACTAAAAGGCCTAAAAGAGGAAAATGAAGACGTGATGAAAAAATTTAGGAATTATGAAAAAACCATAACGGATCAGGACAGTACAGATAGGAGGAAGGAGGCAAAGGAGGACATAGGAATGATAATGAAGCAAATAGAGGAAATGCAAAAAAAGTTTAATCAAGTTGATACAAAATGGAAAAGAATGGAGGACTTGAAAGAATTTATAGCAAAGACTGTAATAGACGTAATGGAAGAAAGGGAGGAAAAACAAAAAAGAATGAAAAATGTGGTAATATTCAATTTAAGAGAACCAGACACCGATAATCTCAGTATGAGAGAAAAGAAAGAACAGGACCAGGCAGTGTGTATGGACATAATTGCTAATGAACTAGGCGTTGAGGAGGTACAAATAATGGAAACTATAAGTCTTGGTAAGCAAGAGCACAATGTAAGGGAAGGAGTGCAAAGGCCAAGGGCGTTGCTGGTAAAGCTAACTGATGTACAAACAAAATGGGAAATTGTGAAAATAGCAAAGAAACTAAAAGAAGCAAAAAAAAGAAAATTACAGGAATGTGTGTATTGTACCTGACTTAACTCCTAAGGAAAGAGCTGCAGAGAAAGAACTTAGAGATCAGCTAAAACAGAAAAGAGAACAGGGAGAAAAAGGCTGGTTCATAAGGAAGGGGCAGTTGATAAGGGGAAATTTTCAGTAAAGAATGAAGAAAAAGATAGGAAGATAACAGGAAATGTAGAGGTAGAAAGCTCTGAATATATCATAGTGAAAAGTGTTAATATACAAGGTCTGACTAATATTAAGATGGGAGAGCTGGAAAGACTGATAGACGACAACACCATAATGTGCCTAACAGAGACACAACTAAAGATAGATAAGATAAAGACCACGGAAAATTTAATGTATGTTGACAGCATGAGGGAAATGCAGGATAAAAAAGGAGGATGATTAAGGATATTATGGAGAAAAGGAAAAGAAATGGATGTAGAGGAGATAGATACCAAAATAAGGGATATCTTATGTGTGAAGTGCCGTGCATCAAGGCTGTGTTTCTATATGGTATTACTCTACTTTCCGTGCGACAACAAAGAAGAAGACAAGAAAAGAAGAAGAGAAATGGAAAAGGAAGTAGAGAAAATTATTGAAGAGAAACAAAAATACCCAGTCATGATCTTAGGTGATTTTAATGGGCACGTGGGGTTCCTTGGCAAGCAAAAACTAGATGAAGGTGGAAGCACAGTGCTAAATCTAATGAATAAATACAACCTTATAATGCTAAACAACGACGAAAAGTGCAAAGGATTATACACTTGGGAAGGGAGAGGACAAAAAAGCGTGATTGACTATGCCCTAGTAAACACCAGACTTTACGATGAATATAGGAACATGACTATAGACGAAGGCAAGGATATAATGGACATAACTGACCACAACCTAATGGAAATCAAGCTGAAAAAGCTACCAGGAACGAAAAAGATCACAAATGAGACCAAGGAAATAGAATACTACAAGAAAGACGAGAGTTCACTCCAGGTCTTTATACAGGATGTGGAAGAGGAATTAAACCAAGAAGAAACAATGGGTATAGGGAAACTAGAAGAGATAATGAAGAGAACAGCGGACAAAAAGCTAAAGCGGGTGTACAGGAAGAGGAGTACCAGAGATGGCAATGTATCACCGTGGATGACAGGAAATAAAAAAAGAGATAGCAATAAGAAAGGAATACAACAGGAAAAGAAGGAATGCATTGACTGATCAAGATAGAGAAAGATGGAAGAAAGAATACAAGAAGCAATAAAGGAATGTCCAAGATAAAATAAGAAGCGAAATATATTTACACGAAGAAAAAATAACAAAGGAAATAAAACAAGGAAAAGACCAAGGAAAGAAACTATGGGATAACATCAGGAAGCTGAGGGGACAAGAAATAAAAAAGAAAGACAGTGTAGAATTATACAAAGATGGAAAAAGACTACAAGAGGAAGAGAAGGAGGAAGAATTGATGAATTTTGGGAAAGGAATATACCAAAAAGAAGCTAACAACATTCCAAATGTATGGAATGAAGATAAGAGAAAAGAATACGAAAATGGCTTGAAAGAGGAGAACACAATCACATTGAATGGACAAGACAGGATGGAAGTACCTATGCTGCTCAGAGAACATATGGATGCAGTGGGGAGGGTAGAAACTTTTTGCAACAAAATGGAGCATCAAGAAATATCAACAACAAAGATAAAAAATAGTTTAAAATCATGAAGGCAGGGAAAGCAGCCGGGCCAGATAATCTAAAGCCAGAATACTTTAAAGCCTTCCAAGGAAATGACAAGTGTTTGGAGGCATTGAAAATAAGCCTAAATAAGATACTGGAAAGTGGGGAGATACCGGAGAGCTGGACAGAATCAAACACAATCATGATACCAAAAGTAAAGACCCCAGAGGCCAAAGATCTAAGACCAATCTCGCTAACTAACATGTCATACAAAATATTTATGAGGATAATGAGAGAAAGAATTGACACACACTTGAAGATGAATGAAGAGGAAAAAGAAGAACAATCAGGATTTACCACCCGGAAGCGAATTGAAGATAATTTGTACTTACTCCAGTACTGCATAAGGCAAACTTATGAACGAAGAAAGCAACTCTACATAGCAGCAGTAGATTTCAAAAAGGCTTTTGACTATGTAAGCAGGGAGAAGCTGATTCAGGTCATGATAGAATACAAGGTCAACAGCAAAATAATTCAATGCATAAAGGAGATCTACAGCAAGGACAAAACCAGAATAAAGATAGACAGCGAAAGAGAAATAGAATTAAACATCACAAATGGAATACAGCAGGGGTGCACTGGATCAACAACACTTTTTTAATTAATAACATACATCATATTGGACAAACTACAGAAGAATGGATGTGGATATGTAGATCATCAAGTTAAAATTAACACTCTATTTTTTGCGGATGATGGGCTACAAATGTCATCAAATCAAGAAGAAGCAGTGAAAAACATTAAAGATTTAATAGAAATAAGTAAAAGCTGCGGACTAGAACTAAACAAAGAAAAGAGCTATTTTATACTATATAACGTCAATGAAAAAATAGAAGGAATAAAGGTGACAGACAAAATAAAATACTTGGGAGTCAACATAAACAACCAGAAAAACTGCTTCAGAGAACACAAAGAAGAAATGCTGAAAAAGGCCCAGAGGATGGCAAATCTAACCTACAGTGTTATATCTAAAAGCTGCAACAAAATGTTAATAGGGAAAACCTACTGGAAATCAGTAGTCATGCCAATGCTGTTACATGGAGCAAGTGTAATAGACTATAAGAAGGAGGAGCTAAGGAAACTGCAAAGCATAGAGAATGGAGTATTCAGGATGATCCTAGGGGCAAGGAAATACACAGCTGAAGAAGGAGTACGTGGAGAAGTGGGTGCATCACTATTTGAAACAAGAATAATGAAAAGCAAACTAACATATATCCAAAGTATACTGAAAGGAGGAAGAAATGAATTAGTAGAACAAATAATAAGGAATAGTATAGTGTGCAGAGCTGATACATGGTCTGAAGACAGCATGAAAATTTTGGATACCTTAGGAGTCAGTGTCCGAAGACTTGAAGAAATGAAAAGATCAGAATTAGAAAAGAGCTTGCTGGAATGGGACACAATGAAATGGAGAGAAGGGATGGCACAAAAATCAAGCTTAGAAATATATCGGCAAAATAAAGAAAAGGTTGGACAAGTGGATTATATGTATGATAACAGACCAAATTTGATAATTTTTTTCCAAGCCAGAACAAACAGCCTCCCATTACATAACCGTATGCAGTTTTTAAGAGAGGATAGCATATGCCCAGTTTGTGGTGATGAAACTGAAAATCTAGAGCACTTTATTTTATTTTGTGCAGGATACAGGGAAGAGAGAAAGAAAATTTTGGGTCTGCAACAACCGTATCAGGAAAACAAGGAGCAAATAATAGGAAAGATTTTATTTGAGTTCAATCACAGGAATGAGGTGGAACTTATTAAAGAAGTGCTATATAACTTTTGGAAAATAAGAAATAAGGAACTGGAAAAAAGTGACTAAAGGAAAATACAATAAAAAGGAACAGGAAAGAGGAAATTACAAAGATATCAGCAAACGCAAAAGAAAACACATCAGGGGGGCCGTAGCAAAGGCAATCCCCCGAAACTCATCGCATCGCATCGCATCGCAAACAAACCTTTAAGGCGTGGTCACACTAGGTATTGATATCGATTGATCTGGGGTTATGGCTGGATTGACCAGCCATTTGAGTGCTCATAAACATATTCTTCACATCACTCTGAGGTGTTTGTTTTTGTTTGAGGTTTCTATGATGATTTTAAGTATTTTATTCAAATAAAAAACAAAAAATCGCCTCAGGACACATTTGCGAAAGATCCGATTTCGAGTGCACAGTCACGTATGGTGTATTCTATGGTATTGCATATCAATATAGACTACATGGGCTATGCATGTAAATGTTTTCAGATTGAAATTCCAATTTTTCTGGAAATTATTGCAAATTTTGTGTTTTTCTTGGTTTCTTAGGATTTAATAATTGTCGCCCACCGATGACGTATGTTGACTAATTTGTTTTTGTTGCTCATAAACATATTCTTTACATCACTCTGAAGTGTTTGCTTTTTATTTGAGGTTCGTATCTTAATTCTAAGTATTTGATTTGATTTTTCTAAAAATCTGCCGCAGGGCCTGTTTGCAAAAGGTCCGATTTCGAGTGTCCAGTCAAGTATGGTGTAGTCTATGGTACAACATTACCAATCAGATTATAATACTGCTCAAGGGACAAGTGGTCAGTCTTGACTCTTCCACCATTATAATTTTCATTACAGTTGAACATGGTTTCAGTAAACCTATTGATATTCCATTTTCTTTCAGGGCAACTTGGGAACCTTTGTGATCACCAATGTGCGTCTTGTGTGGTTTGCCAACATGAATGAGCTCTTCAATATTTCTTTGCCTTACTTGCAAATTGCATCTGTAAGTGAATAAGTTATGTATGTGTGAGGAGTTTATATACTGGTGTAGTTGCTCACAACTAAGAGATTCTGGGTTTATTTATTTTTTTTTTCTAATTTATTTTTTTATTAGTTAGATTTTTTTAAGTGATGCCTTGTTTTCTTATTGATCGGCTCATGCTGCCAGCGGAGGCTCCTCGCACATATAATGTTGCAGTTCCGGCTAGGATGGTGTTATGGCAGCATATGAGTGATCTCAGGCCAGTCGGCGATAGTATTGAAGAAAAATGGTCAGTCCTTGCCGGGGCTTGAACACGGGACCTTGAGCTGGTATGCCCGACCGCTAGCCACGAGGACACCGCCTCCTGCTGGCCAAGCAGAGACAATATTTCCTTTCACATTATAGCCTACTCACCCAATAGAAAATATGTTCAGATTACATAGCAAGAAGAGATACCAGGAGACCTATTGCTTAATAATTCGGATATCTGCTGAACCATGTGCTACTGCTAGTAAACTGTATGTGAAAAATCAAGGATAGAATAGAGCATGCCTCCTCTCCACCCAGCAATGTGTCAGAAGGAAATAGAAAGAAGGGAACACACATACACTCTCTTGCTCTCGCTCTCGCTCTCTCCCTCTCTCCCTCTCTCCCTCTCTCCCTCTCCCTCTCTCCCTCTCTCCCTCTCTCCCTCTCTCCCTCTCTCTCTCTCCCTCTCTCTCTCTCCCTCTCTCTCTCTCTCTCTCTCTCTCTCTCTCTCTCTCTCTCTCTCTCTCTCTCTCTCTCTCTCTCTCTCTCTCTCTCTCTCCCCCCCTCTCTCTCTCTCTCTCTCTCTCTCTCTCTCTCTCTCTCTCTCTCTCTCTCTCTCTCTCTCTCTCTCTCTCTCTCTCTCTCTCTCTCTCTCTCTCTCTCTCTCTCTCTCTCTCTCTCTCTCTCTCTCTCTCTCTCTCTCTCTCTCTCTCTCTCTCTCTCTCTCTCTCTCTCTCTCTCTCTCTCTCTCTCTCTCTCTCTCTCTCTCTCTCTCTCTCTCTCTCTCTCTCTCTCTCTCGAGGAGGAACAAGAAATAAAAAATATGAATATGAGATAAACGGAGTGAAACTTGAAAGCATACAGAATGTTACGATTGTGTTAATTATACCTCTAAACATCAATTAAGTCAGAACCCAGATGTAAACCCACCTCGTAAATGACATCGCAAAATTAGAAACTCTCCAGCGTAGAGCTACAAGATGATCTCGTCTTTGTGTTATGAATCTTGTGAAGAGAGGCTGGCATGACGAGACATGTTTTCACTCGAGAAACCTCACCTCCAAGGAAACACTCATAGAGTGTTTTGAAATACTTAAAGGGTTTATGAATGTTGACACAAATAAACTGTTTCCAATTGATGACTTATCAAGCACAAGGAGTAACAGTAATATTAAGATGTAGACAAATGCAACTTGACTTCACTAAGTTCTTCTTTACAAATGATGTCGTTAGAGAGTGGAATCAGCTCCACTTTCTTTGGTACAGTGTACCATAATAAATTCTTTTAAACTCAAACTAGACTACCATCTCCTCCAGCAAGGTTTCCAATAGAGACTATATGACCTTAGGTACTGTTGGCTTTTTGGCTATCTTGCTTCTCACTGGTTAAATTGTGGTCATGTTTGCATTAGATAACATTTACTCGAGGCACTTAGTTAAGATCCTAGGGTGTGTGGGGTATGATCTTCTATGTAATTGTATGTAATTTTCCTTCAGGTCAAAGTCCGAGAGTCGAAATTTGGGATGGCTTTAGTTGTGGAAAGCTCTGAAGCAAGTGGAGGTTATGTACTTGGGTTCAGGATTGATCCAGTGGAGAAGCTCCATGAAGTTCACAAAGAAATCTCAGCTCTGTACACAGTGTACTCCCAGTGTCCTGTGTTTGGTGTGGAATTCATTCTTCAAGACAAGGTACAGAGTTATAGTTCACATAATCCAGATTTTACTGCATGTCATGTCTCTAAATACAAACCAAAATATATTTTATGTAAATATGTTGCTTTCTTGCATTTTATTCATTATTGACATAGCACTTGTATTTAAATTAAAACAGATATTAAGGTGTTATAAGCAATACTTACAGGTTTATAAAGAGTTCAAGAAATAGACTATGATATTAGAAATTTTTCCAGGACCCAATTGGTCTGGAGGTTATGAACATGAACAAAATGCCACGGGCCTTTTTACTTGTTCGTGCAGGCCAGGTAGGCAAACCCAACATCCTTTCACTCTAAGACCATCTTGTGCTAGTGATGTAGATATACTTACCAGAGTACCTGTTGGCATGCACCAATCCATGAATGACTGTGATAATTCATGTGGCTGGTGAGACCATAAGTTGTGTATAAACATCAGATGTTTTATACTTTGAAAAATGTAGTAATTATGTAAAATACACTTTACATAAATTTCTCCCTTCTAAGTATTTCCTTCAGGTCAGAATATTGTATAAACAAATGTGAAATTTAATTCTGCTATTTCCGGAGTAAACATTAGGATAGGACCCCCGCCCTCACCCCCATTTGCGTGACTGACCAGTGTTTTGGGCAGGGAGTACTTCTCTTCAGCAAAATTTTCTGTCAGCCGCACCCACCTGCAACTCTGAGCAGGACAGGCAATCTGCTGTAACATTATCCACCCCTCTCTCCGGGGACATGTTTCACGCCCAAGTTGTACTCCTGCAACAACAAACTTTGGGACCAGGAATGCCCCCCTTCTTCGGGCTTACACCTTGGCCCCTAAATGATAGCCACTCACTCTAATTATCACTAACTCCCTCAATGTCATGAACAGTCCACTTAGTGTGCTCAGGGCCACTGCTAAACACCTTGGGGTACTGCATCTCCTCCCCTCTCTCCTGGGGCAGATATTGCAATTTCTTCCTGAGGGGTTCAGGAACCATGTTTCCAAAACCTGGCTTCTCTCCCTCTGGCCTTTCTCCCTCACCAAATGTCAGGACCAAGGGTGTCCCTTCCTCTGGGAGGCCCTCACACTCCTTACCTGTCCCTATTCTCTTCTCTTCCTGCCCTCTAGTAAACAGGGGCTTCAAAGTGTTGTTTTCCTGCTACTTGCGGCTTAACTCAGTCAACCCGATTGACATCAATTCCTAGGAGGACAACGAAGTAGGAGGTGAAGGAAGAGTTAAGCCAAGCACCAGACAACAAATCACCACCATTCCTTGTGTTCCCTCAGGTGCTCCTGGCCGGAAAATCAAACTCTTCATCCTCCAGAGCAAGACCCTGAGAGTTGGGTGTTTCAGGTTGTGTTGGTTCCAGCATCCTGACCCAGGGAAAGGCAGGCTTCAACCTCACCTCCAATGCACTCAGTAGAGTGATGCGCGTTAGACTCAGCCTCTGCTGTAACGCCCCTTCCTTCCTCAGGTTCCTCTGTTAGCCCTGTATTTCTACAGTCGGCCCAAGGATCCTCAGCAGGCAAAGGGCTGGTGTCAGCCCTGCCTCCGGTGCACTCAGTAGGATGGTGCCCGTCAGACTTAACACCGACGCCCTTACTCTCCCCACCATCTGCAGTAACATCCTTTTCTTACTCAAGCTCCTCCAGGGTCCCTGTCTTACTACAGTCAACCCCAAGAACCTGAGGGGGGACAGTGGGCTAAATATGGCTCCACCTATGGTGTACCCTGCAAGGTGCGATCCGTCACCCTCCATACCAGCATTCTTAGTCTCTACCCTCCTTGCGGTGACACTCATCTCTTTGAGTTCCTTCTCTGGTAACCCTGCTGTACTATTGCCGGCTCCTGGAACCTGAGAGGGCACCGACACGTCCTTTTCCACAGCCTTCATGGCCATGGATCTCTTGACGGCACACACGGGGAGTGAGGCTTCCACTAACCCGCACCTGTTCTTCACATCAGACGAGGTCTCAAAGGTCTCCTTTGGATCCATGATGGAGGGGTGGAGGGGGTGGGTTATTTCCCAGCAAGAAATCTACCCCATTCACTGGCAGAATATCCATTATAGCTATGTGAGCTGCAACAGTCACAAAAGGACAAGCCAGCTCCACAGGCACACAATCATAGTAATCATAGTACTCGTTGAGTTCATCCTCCGACAGAGCACGTACCTCCCTGTGCTAATGTCTCTTTTCATATTCCTGTACACCTGTTTCAATATACTGTGACTGGATAACAGACATCCTCAATTCTAATGATTCCTTGACAGGTGAAGGGCTTTCACCAGTCCAAGGGCGACTTCCAAGAGAGCTCCCCTGGGACGACGTTAACCGGGAAGATGCATCACTCGCTTCTACCAGTGGAGTGCCTTTTGGCTTCTCCCCAATGTGCTTGAGACCACAGTGCCACCCTTGTCCTCCTCCAACCCTCTCCCGTCACCTTGGCCAAACCCAACAATCATGGCCACTGGCTTGACAAATAGAGTTATCTTCCACTTAGCACAGTACATCTTGAGTCCTGTCTGCTTACAATAGAAGCAGGTTACCATAGAACAGGAGGAAGGGCTCTTAGGCCTAGTAGGTTTCTCTCCTTCCTTATATTCCTTAAGCTGACAGGCAATCTTAT